>PVIW01001596.1:0-281885 GCA_004026585.1 Noctilio leporinus | reverse complement strand
CAAAACAGAACCAAGTGTATGAATACAAGGAATAGGCCTGCAGTGGTCAGGGGGAAAGGGGTTGGGGGGAGGGGGGAGGCAGAGGCAAAGAAGGGGAGCAGCTTAGACAAGAACCTAGTATAAAGGAACCATGGACATGGACAACAGGTGGGATTGACTTTGGGGGGAAAGGGTGGGTAGGGAGGGGGACAGAGGGGAGCAAAAAAGGGATGGATGTAATACAACAACAATAAAATTTAAAAAACAAACAAACAAAAAAAAACCTTGTCTTCTGCTATGTACTAAATGTACTCTTAATCACTAGAAAAGTGGGTCACTAGTACTAGCAGTGACAGCAAGGACTCCTCCAACCCCACAAGAATTAAGGTTCCTGCCCCTGGTGGCCTGTCCCCATCAGAATGGATTCACACTGGGTGGTGCTGGGCTTCTGTCTCAGTGAGGTCGAAAAGCAGGTTAGCCCAGCATTGGGCAGGTTCACCCAGTGAATGATTCTGCTGCAGAAAAGAAAGATTACTCAGTTTTCCTCTCCCATTGCATCCTCCACGGAGCCAACACCACACCTGCTTTGGCCAATGCTGGCTTTGCCTTGGTTTCACTAAATGACCCATGAAGAGTTCTTCCTGTAATTTCTCCTCCTCATGTAGACCATGGGCAGTGTCAGCTGTCCCAGAGTTTCTGTTGAGGGTTCTGGAACTGTCCCCAAGGCCTCAGCAGACACACCCTATGGCTCACGTCCATTAGCATCCCCTGAGTGACCTCCAAGCCCAGCAGCTGACAGGAAGACACCCTGCCCGTGATTTTGTGTTCCGTTCTCCTGAGTGCTCCAAGTGCACGCCCACCCCAATTTCAAAGCCCTCTCCTGTGGAGTGGGAAAACAGCCCTTCTTTATGTTGTTCCAGCTAAATTCCACCATAAACCCCGGGGGTGTCACCCCTTAAGCACGGAGTCGCTTGGTGAGAGATTCAGATTTGGGTGCAGTGGATGGGACATCAATGCTGTGCTGCAGGGCCAGCGACATGAAACTGCTCATTCCTGCTTTCAGCTCTGATCTTTCTTTCTTTTTTCATCTTATTTTTTTCTGAAGCACCTGGAAGGTAAGAAAATCATGAAATATGCATGCAGATATGGATTGTGGGCAGCAAAGATAAAGCAGAACAGTTCTTATAAGACTGAGAAAAGAGACGTGGGCTCCTGGCGTAAAACGAGACCCGGAACCATCCACTGGCATCTTAGCCACAGTTACTGGTCACCCTAAATGACCTCAATCAGTTCAGCTCTAAATACTGAGATTGATAAAAAGGCAATTTTGCAGAAGAACTGCCCAAAAGCTTTTATTTATCCAATTCCCTTTCCATCTCTATTGCAATCAACAAATAACATAAATGAGAATAAAGCATGATGTCTGATATGAATGCAAAATGAAGGCACTAATCTAGAAGCCAAGAGAGTAGATTTCAGGAATGAGGCAAGGCAAGTCATTCGGAACCAATGACTTAATTTGCCCATTGTGAATTGTGCATGATGACCCAGCAATTCTACTGGGTATCTATCCAAAGAAAATGGAAACACTAACTTGAAGAGATACCTGAATCCCTTGTTTACTATGGTATTACAGGGTGCACCTGATAAACTGGCAATAATTTTGCATCTCCTTATTTCATGTGCTTCTTATTAATTTTGGAAAACTATGTTTCTAAGGTTATGATTGAACATAGTTTCAGATATAAAGTATTAAATTCTGAGAGCAACTGTCATGTTGAAGGAATATGGGCTTAGAGCAACTATAATTTCTAGACTGTGTGCAGGGCAAATGGCTAAGGAAATTGCGGACTTTAATAATAATAAAAATGTGAAGAAGGTGTATGATGCTGATCCTGATGTCGCCACAACAACAAGGAAAACACATAAGATACGCAAGGATCGCACAAATCCAGATATTGTACACAAAATCCAGGAGATCATCAATGAAGATCCAGGAAAGTCAATGCGCTCCGTAGCAAGAGAACTGCAGATGTCAGATACAACAGGTTGCAAGATTGTTGCTGAAGATATCAGGTACAGATCTATGTTCTTAGAAGAGGCCAGTTTATGACACAGCAGACAAAGGAAAGACACTTTAAAAAAGCAAGGAAACTGCTAACAAAATGGAAAAATCCCAAAGGAAAAAACCCTCTGATTTTCTTCTCTGATGAAAAGAATTTTCACCAAGACCAAATAGTTGGCAGAAGAAACAACAGGTGGCTCTGTGAGAATCTTAATGAAGTCCCAATTGTCATGAAAATGAAATTTCCTGCTATAGTGATGGTGTTAGGTGTTGTCAGCAATGAAGGAGATATCATGACCCTGCATTTGTTTCCACAAAGCTTGAAGGTGACTGCTGATGTTTACCTTCATGTTTTGAGAGAGTAGTTGTACTGTGGATGAAGCAAGTCACAAATGGACGTCATTTCATCTTCCAACAAGATGGTGCACCAGCACATAATGCCAAAAGGTGAAAGAATTTCCCAGTGTCAATGTTCCTGAATTCCAGTCAAAGGAAATCTGGCCGCCTAGTTCACCAGATGCAAATCCTTTAGACTATTAAGTATGCAGCATTTGTGAGAAGCTAATAAACAACCTCATTCCAATCAAGAGGCTGTTAAAGCTAAGATTGAAAATGTTATGATGTCCATGGATAAAGAAAAGTTATAAGGGGGATGTTGCTGGAGGGAATGGGGTTCTGGGTAAAGGGGGGGGATTGGGGTAACTGTAATAGCAAAATAAATAAACTATATTAAATAAATAAACAAGAAAAGTTAAAGTATGCCCAAGATTCCTAAGTTGAATCAAAGTCTATTGTTGCCGCAAATGAAGACTCGTTTTGAACAATTAAAAAAATAATGACTATGTTTATATATTTACATATAAGAGTAAACTTATTTCAAAATATAACTTTTGTGGTATGTTGTTTATTTTACTAAAATTTTGCCACTTTATCGCACACACCCTGTGGAAGCAACCTAAGTGTCCATTGATACATGATAAAGAACATGTATCAATAAAGAACATATGGTACACGTATACAATGAAATGTTAGCCACAAAAAGAATGAAATCTGGCCATTTGTGACAACATGGGTGGATGTAAAGTGTATCATGCTAAGCGAAATAACTCAGAGAATGACGTATATCATATGATTTCCCTTAGATGTGAAATCTTAAAAACCAAAACAAATGAACAAACCACACAAAACAGAACCAGACTGATAGAGAACAAAATGGTAGTTGCTAGTGGAAAATGGAGTAGAGCAATGGGTGAAAAGGTAAAGGGACTAAGAAGTACAAATCTCCAGTTATGTCAATAATATTGTACTGAGTTGCTCAAGAAGTCTGTTCAGTTTTTTTCCATAAAATAAAACACATTTTTCATTTTTACCAATAACTTTCTTGATCTGGATATTCTGAATATCTTCCATTTGGTAGAATGTTGATTATTCTCAATGCCTCGATTTGATTGCTATCAACTTCAACTGGTCTACCTGACCATGGAGCACCATCCAGGAAGAAATCTCCCACATGAGACTTCACAAACCACTTTTGACACATCTGATCAGTCACAGCACATTCTCCATACGCTGCACAAATCTTTGTGTGTGTGTGTGTGTGTTTCAGTTGCATTTTTACCATTCTTGAAATAATAAAGCATAATATGCTGAAAATATTGCCTATTTTTTCCATTTTCAATATTAAAATGGCTATATAAAAATTCACCTTTTTTGATTATTTTTCATTTTAATGCATGCAGATATGACAGCTATCACAATACAATCTCAAAAAATTGTTTCAAATGAAGTTAAAGACAACTAAGCACTACTAGGAGCATATTACAGAAAAAAACAAGTGAACTTTTTGACCAACCCAATAACAACATTGTACAGTATAAGATGGTTACTATACTTACAATGGTGATCACTTTGTTAGATATATAAGTTGAATAACTATTTCATATACCTGAACTAATATAATATTGCATATTAACTACATTTTAACTAGAAAAGAGGGCAAAGTCATAAAATTGTGCATGATTATCTACTCCCTAAATTCTGTTGTGAAAACTGACAGAAATCTTTAATTTAGATAACATCCCATGAAAGGAAAGGGTTCTACCATACAAAGAAATATCATTCTTGTTTCTCTTTACTACTTTTTAATCACTGCATTGCAGATAACTTAAGTGTACCTCAACAAACCTTAATGTAATAACCAATGGTGATCAGCCCTGGCTGGTGGCACAGTGGATAAGGTGCCGGCTTGCGAACCCAAAGGTCTCTGGTTCAATTCCCAGCCAGGGCACATAACCAGGTTGCAAGCCAGGTCTCCAGCCAGCTCCTTAGCTGGAGGCAGATGAAAGGCAACCATACATTGATACCTCTCTTCCTCTCTGCCTCTCTCCCTTCTCCCCTCTCTAAAAATAATAAATAAAAATCATTAAATAAATAAACTATGGTGATCAATGGCAACAATGACTTTGGTGTTTTCTTGGGGCCCAAGATCAGTCAGGGGTCTTAAGATAAGCTGGTTTCCTATCCACTCTCAGTTCCAGAGCCCATCTTCCCCACCACTCCCCACTCCCCACCTCCAATCTGGAAGCCAGAACCTATTCTGTTTCATCTTTACTCACCTAGCAACTGTCTCCCAACCTCTCTGAAGACATCCAGGAATGAGAATTAACTCAACACTATCCAGGTTTTATAAACATTAGAAATTGGGCGCATGGTGGGTATGGACTTGAGCCCAATCTCAGCCAAAGGGTTCCAAAATATTTGTTACCAAAATTCACCTACACTGGCCTAAGGCCTTCTCTTCCTGCATAATGCAGAAGTCGTCTTCTCTGTTGTTCTGTTGGTGCCACATGGTCACTCTAAGATCTTGGTCACCGGGAAAATCAGTTCCTTCAGTCTGGCTCAGATTATAATTTTGAGACTGGGGCTCCCCGTCATCACAGAACTCAACAGTGCTTTGTCTCCTAACAATCCTCCAATTCTTCCCTTATCCCTATTTCCCCTTTTCTCCTACCCTTCCCCAACTCCTCAAATAAATATATTCCTGCACCATCCTTCATCTCTTATTCCAGCCTAGGTGCCCTCCAGTCCAATCACCTAATTTGTACTTTCTTGCCACCTCCTAGGCTTAGTTTAGTCAATTTTCATTAACCAAGCTTTTGTGAAATCACTGTATACTTTTCAACTCCAGTCCTTTGGAGGACACTCATAAAAATTTAAATGAAATTTATCAGAACTCGAATAACTGCATTTCATAATGTTATTTTTTAAAGATTTTATTTATTATTTTTAGAGACAGATGAGGGCAGAGAGGCAGAGAGGGAGAGAGACATCAATGTATGGTTGCCTTTCACCCGCCTCCAGCTATGGACCTGGCTGGAGACCTGGCTTGCAACCTGGTTATGTGCCCTGGCTGGGAATCAAACCAGCGACCTTTGGGTTTGCAGGCTGGTACCTTACCCACTGTGCCACCAACCAGGGCTCCATTTCATAATTTTAAACAAATAATGTGTACTCAGTTCTAGACATATAAGGCATTCTGAATCTTAAAGCTAATAGAATTTAAGTTCATAACAATCATAAAAAGAAATTCAACTTGTTTTTATTAATGGCTTCTTTCTGTTGTATTTATGACAAAAAAGTTTGTTATGGTAGCAGAGACTGCTGGCCGTTCACCTCTAGCTATTTGCTCTTTCTTCTCTAGGGAGAAAACCCTTGATTTCAAGCTGGGTCCATACACCTCAGAATGGAGACTATTTCCCATCCTCTTTGCAGTTAGGCATGACTGTCTAAGCTCTAGCCAGTTCACACATGCCCTTTGCCTCTTTTTCTCTGCCCCAGATATGGATGGCCCCATTCTGTACCATGAAACCAAGGCCACACAAAACAGGGAAACAAGCAAGAAGGGGCTTGCATCTCTGCCACCACCGCAGCCCTAAACTAGCTCCAAGATTATACAATCAGCTCCTGTCCTGTTTTATTAATTATCTGTAGTTTTCTAGGACTTGCAGTCAATCTTCATCCTAACTAGCAGAGTCACTAAAGAGGCTGAAGTTTTCAAACTGTACATGAACTTCATAAAAACATTAACAACTAAGGTAATTTACTAAGACACGTGTTCACATCCTTTGGGGAACAAGGAAATTTAAGAAAACATATACATGTACAAAAAGAACATTCTTTAAAGAAAAAAGCTTTTCCTATAGTAGGTAAATATATATTTCCAGGTTTTTTAATCCTTCACAGATTAAGCCCTTGATAGACAATAATAAATCATTTTGTACATTCTTTCTGTATTCTACTAATGTAGTATAGTGGAGCATTTTTATCCTTTCAAAGTTGCCTAAATATATATTTCTTAACTCTCCCAAGTACACAAACCTTAAATGAGCAATAAACCCAAATGAACCATTCTGGCATTGTTCATTTCTTGGAGAGCTAAACATTTTACTTCCTTAACTAGGGAAAAAAGTCTTTGATTTAAAAAAATTAAAGATAAAAATTAAGATAACTTTTAAAAACTGGAAAGAGAAATACCTTGGATAACTGGAGAAGACATGTCATTGTTTAAACTAATTGGAAATATTCTCTGATATTTAATATTTAGCTCATCCTAAGCAGTCATTACAATTAATGTCATTGTATGCTCTGCATTATTATAAGGTCATGTGTACATATGGCAGTTAGAAGAAATAAATATTTGTCTGCATCTGGGATCTTTTTAGGCAATTTCATCAACTCAAGCATATAAATCATGACCATCCAATGAATGTGTTTACTTCCCTCCACTCAACCTCAGGCAAATTTTATTGGCTCAGGTGGGTGCTCAGCATGCTTGCCAAGTGTTCCAGTAAAATTTTCCAACATTCCAAAGATTTGTATTGTCACTTTTTATAGGACATGTATCTAATGGAGTCTCAACGTGCCAGGTGGGCAGGCCTGGAGCCCACAATGACTGTGGGGAGAGGCAGCCTGCTCCTTGCACCAGGGAGGTCCCATCTCTCCATGTGGCCTTTGCATGACCAGTTACGGTTGTAAAAGACAGCAGCTACATGTGTATTTTTGTAACTCCAGCTTCCAAGTGGGGATACCTGCCATGATGGTGGTCTAGGCAGTCTGCTATGAACCTCTCCCCTTGCATGTCCCCAAGCAGGGGACATGGCCCCAAGGCCTCAGACGCAAAATCCATAGTCATTGTTATCTATAAATATCCTTCTCAAAGAGGAAATGTTTTAAAAAAGAAAGTCTCCAGTGAGAAAATGTACTAAACAGAAGATGATTGGGAACCATCACTGCAGGGCTCTTAATGATTTTTAACAATTAACAATGAGTGGGTATCTTCTCTGCGCCCAGCTCTGTAGGACATGCTGTTGTTATCTCTGTGAATCCGCTCACAGTGCTCAGTAGCTGAGGGTATGAGCCTGCCTTGCCCAGCTCTCATGGCTGGTGAGTGGCAGAAAGGGGACTCGTTGTCAGCATGGCCTCACTTGGGAGTCAGAGCCCATCTGCTACTCGGGTTCTGGTGGAATCTTCTTTTAGACAAAGGAATTTTCCCTCTAGACACAGAAAAAATATATACACCTCCTTATCTTTGCATCCCTTTAAAGAGTACATTTAAGGTAACCTTTCCCCATGAGGCTGTATGAATTTATAATAAAACACAAGTTAGTAAAAGTGTTCCTGACAACAGCCATAGCACCTGATATTTGTTTCTCATAGTTCTGGAGGCTGCAAATACAAGATCAAGGTCCAGCAGATTCAGTGTCTAGCTTAGGACCCATTCCTGGTTCATAACTTGCATCTTCTCACTTGGTAGGAGGGGTGAGGCAGCTCTCTAGGGTCTCTCTATAAGGGCACTTAACCTCATTCAGGAGAGCTCCACCCTCATGATGTAATCATCTCCTAAGACCCAACCTCCTAACACCACAGTATTGAGAGTAGGTGTCAACATATAAATTGGGGGTAGGGGACACAAACATTCTATGGATAGTACACTCAAATTCATACCCTTCAGTGACCCCACAGTTACAACCTAATGCACATGATTCAGTGACAGTCATGGAAATTGGCCATGGAAATCTGAATGTGCCCAACCCAATTAGTTATCAAATCCCCAGTGTCTGCACAGCATTATTCTCCTTTTGCACACAGTGAATGAAGCAGGTGAGCCTGGCTTAACTCCCTTACACTAAGAAAGTAACAACTGAGGGACAGTAGGGCTGACATTCTGATATTTGTCTTCAGTACCCATCCCCTTCCCCCTTCTCTTAAAATCTCTTCCCATACCCCAATCACTTCCCTATCTCCCCAGAAAGCTGGGATGGACCTCTCAATTTCCTTTCCACAACACAGGACCCTAACAGCCCCAAGTAATAGAAGATTCCAGCAAATCAGTGTGTCCCAGCACCCTGCAGCAGCAGCTGGCTTTGATGACAGTTCCAAGGGCAGTATTGCTATTTCACAATACTTAACACACTATAATTAATTTAAGAACAATGTCTCTTGAGTCGTTAGGCAGAGATGGGACAATCCCCGAGTGGTTTCCCAGGCCCAATTAAGGCTTAACAGCAAAGGCGAGGGCTGTGATATATGGGGAGTGCTGCTCTCACGTAAGGGCTGTGAAAAATTGCACCCGGAAAAACTTGGAGCCACTCCAGCATGGCGCTGGCCTACTCCTCCTCATGCCCTGGCCAGGTGTAACCAGCACCTTTAGCACCTGGCCTTGCAGCTGCGGCCGCTCCACTCACAGCTGTCCCACGCTATCTAGAGTAGGGCACATCGTGTCCAGCAGCACGTCCCCCTGGAGGGCTGGAATGCAGCTTCCAAGGTGCCTGAGCCGCTGGCAGCACCTGGCTCTCTGCAGAGCTGGCTTTAGCCTGCAAACAGCTGCCCATGCAGATGGTCAAGCTCAGGCAAGTGTACGTGTCAGCTTGAGATAAAGGCTCAGAAATGAGAGTGGCGGAGATTAAATGGAGGGTGTAAACATGAGCAGTCACACACTGCAGTAATGCCATGAAAGGGGAGCATGGGAAAGCATTCTATTACGTCATGTGGACAGTCTATACAAAAAAAAAATCTATTCTAGCACCTGCAGGATACAGAGTCACCATCACCGCTTACACTGTGGTCTGGTAAGCCATCCCTTCAGGCTCCGTGGAAGACTCTAAAGATAAAGTCATTTTCTCATAGTATATTCACCAGGGCATAGGGAAGAATCATCAGATGTATTTAACCAGCATTACATAAGTTACGTGGGCATTCATCTCTGATTTCAGGGAGCTTGGGAGGCCTCCATCCTCAGGGGGAAAAAAATCTGCACAGGCAACTTGACCTCGTACTTGCAAATTCCTGCCTAAATCTAAGTCATTATCAGGTCCTTCTACTTTAGAACAAATGGTGTCATGAGAATGAGAGCAGATGATGTCTGTGAAGGGAGGGGAGCAAGACATTTCGTATGGCCTAGGAGAGAGCATTTCAAGGTTATGCTCATCAGTAAAGGTAACCTTTCAAGATTCTGAAATGCCCAAGTTGTTTAACCAAGAATGAAAGGGCCATGAACCCATAAGCTTTGCTCACTATTGAATAAGCCTATATTAAAAGATACTTTTACACTTTCCATTTCAGATATTGACTTTCGGTGAATATTGCCAAGGGCTGAGTAGGACACAATGTTCTGCTGGCAGAGCAAAAGAGAAATTCTCAGTCTCATTGACTCTTCAGAACCTGATACCATCTTTCTGCAGACAGGAGTCCCTTATAGGACCCATCATAAATGATTCCCATTACTGGTGCCTCTTCCCAGATATGTGTCATGACCATGTGAGCTGAGGCTGGCTGTAAGCACTGAATAACTAGAAAAGGACTAGAAGATTGACTCAGGCTCAATCCAATAAAATCAAATCCAAATAAACAAAATAGGTACAAATCAACCAAAGCCCCCTCTGCCAAAGGACAACTAACTCCCAACCAAGTCCAAGCCAGTTGTTGGAGAACAGTCTGTGAAATAACTCCTCAAATGATCAACCCCATGTTGATCAATCCCGTCACTCAATGTTATGTTGTAGAGGCTGCTAGGAGAGTGGTAGTTCATTTGAGGTAATCCATGTGTTCCTAAAAGAGTTAGTGTAAATTAAAATTATCCACATAAAAAGAAACTTGTTAATTAAAAGAACCTTGTACAGAATCCTATTTTAATGTGAAAAATTAGCTCCTAACTTCTCCTTTTGCATAGATTTAAATTTCTGTGCATTGAATTTTCTAAAAGCAGAGCCTCTACAGAGCACTGAATTCTCTAAAAGCAGACAGCAGGTCCTAAGTCTATGACCCGCTGTCTGTTACACAAAGACTAACTGTGAGACCCCACGTCCTATGCTCTGCCCACTCACTACCTCTTGTAAAATGCTGTTAATAGAAAAAGGGGCATTTTGGGTGGGCCACAAAGTATCACTTTACTTGGTAGATGATTATATTATTAGAGTTCTCCAGAAAAACAGAATCAACAAAACAAGTAAAGAGAATTATTATAAGAAACTGGTGCCCATGATCACGGAGGCCAACAAGCCCAAGATGTGCAGAGTGAGTCAGCAAGTGGAGACCCAGGAGTAAGTTCCAGCCTGAAGGCCAGCAGGCTCCAGACCCAGGAAGAGGACATGTTTCTAATCAAATTAAAAGGCAGGAAAAAGCCAATGTCTCAGCTCAAAGCCCATCAGGAAGCATGAATTTCTCCTTATTTGGGAGATGGGTGAACCTTTTGTTCTATTCAGACCTTCAACTGATGGGATAAGGCCCACCCACTTATGGAAGGGCAATTTGCTTTACTTAGTCTAGTGATTTGAATGTTAATCTCATCCAAAAACACCCTCACAGAAATACCCAGAATAATGTTTGACCAAATATCTGGGCACCCAATGTTCCAGTCAAGTTGACATAAAAAATACCTATTAAAATGATGATGGTCTTTTTCTGAAAGTGAGAATACAAAGTCTGTCCTGAAAGTATTAGCCATGAAGATGGTTTTAATTATACTGCTATTGGCTTAATACTTTCAGGACAGACCTTGTATTGGAGCAGGTGCCCAGGACCTACATGAAGCTGGGGAGCCCAGAGTTAACTTGACCAACACAGAGGGATGAGCCTCAGCAGTCAGGCCTCAGCAGTCTTGCAGGTCCGGGGACAACAAAAAGCCACCAAGATCTTTATCCCCAGCAACTGTCCCTCTCTCCCCTTCTCCTGGCTCACTCACTCACTGCAATAATCTGCTTTAGCCATATTTGTGGAAAATACACTTCACTTCTCTGCTACACTTACTAATACATTCCATTTCAGGCCTGTTGACATCTTACTTAGAAATACCTATCTGGGCAGCAGTGAAAACATGCAGAATGTTACAGCATTTCCTTCAGGAAAGTTCCCCTCTGCTCTACTGTACTCAACATACAAATCTGAAAAGCAAACTTTTCCCTTCTGGATGGTACTTGTGTATAAAACCTTTCCACATTGGATGGTAATTGATGATAGAAAAGAAAAAGGCTGCAGTTGGAGGAGAAAGAAAAAGCCATCAGGAAATAGTTTTACTTGGGCACGCAATGGAACGCCACAATTCCTTCTCCCACCTGCCCTTCACGGCACACGCCCGGGCCGGGCCCGGCCCCCAGTGTCACTATCACCACAAGAGAAGCTGCAGAACACGTGTCAGAAACCTGGAGATCATCTACAGAAAGCCACAGACCTCACTTAACTCCACTCTAAGCCATCCCTTAGAAGCAGCCTTCCAAGTCTGAGGCTGGGAAGTCGTTGTTTCCACTGCCCAGGGTCCCCTCCTATGAGCTCATTCTCCCTGAAGCTAAGGTCCCTGATGGCTCTCTGCAACCATCTTGGAAGAACTTCCCATCTTTCCTGGCATTTCCAAGAACTTATAATTATGTGGAGGATAATCTCTGATCGTTGCCTTCCTGGAGGGATGGAGGTAAAATTCATGGTTTCCCTCTTTCTGTTTTATCCACAATCACCCTGATTGGCCTTCTTTTTTCCCAACACATACTGAATACATTTCCTCCATTTGGAAGTAGAACACGGAAGGCAATGGTAACTGCAGTTGTTGGCTATAGAAAAGGACCACCAGGAGGGCAGAAAAGAAGGGACCACTATGCAGGGGCTGGAACAGGAAGGAAAGAGGTACCTGGGGACACCAAAGCTCAGAACCCAGCTGGTGCAAGTTATGTCTTTCCTACTGCAAAGCTCCTAGGTGACAGAATGCCCACTCCACCTGCCCTGCCTACCTATTTCAGGTCTCAGGACCTTGGCTAGTGCACCAGCCTGAACTTTGTTCCCTGGCATGATTAGGCTCATGAAAACTATTTTCTTTTAATTTTAAGATAAAACCATAAGACTAAATTATGATCACCCCTCAACAAAGAGAAACTGAAGTCTCCCAAAGTCTGGAATTCAGGGGCTTGGTCAACGACACACACTCCGGAAGTGGCCAGAGGTGGTTAACGGCAGAAAGGAGGAAGTTAATCCAACCAGAACTTTTCATGAAGAATCATGAGGGGGAAAAAAGAGAACAGGAATCTAAGAGTATTCTGCTAACTGTATTATCTCTTTCGCACATTTAGCTAGCACTGTGATCTGGCCAAGGACATGATTATTAACAACCCCCAAATAGGATCTCCTAACATTTGAAAATGCCCTGAACCCTAGCAATAGCAGATGTTATTATCCAGGCTTTACGCAACCCTTAGTAACAGAAGGCATTATCAACAAGGAACCCTCCAGCACCATCACAGAAGCCCACTGGTGAGTTCAGGTGACCAAAATGAGCCGTATAGCCTTGCAGTGTATCTTTAGGTGCTGTCACTGAGTTCAATTACATCCACATAATGGAAGCTCACACAGCCCCAGGCTGTTTATCATGCATACTCAGTAGGCTAATGCATAGATGCAAATGTGTAATATACACACACATACGGAAAACAACTAACACCAAGATTTCCCAGGCTGCATCACTTCCCCTTTTCTCTAGTTCTCTAAATAGCTTGTCCTGAACACTGGAGCTGCCAAGACAGAAGAATTCATTACTTGAGAAGGAAAAAAGGTATCTATGATTCAAACTTTCATTCCTTGAGCATAAGAATAGTGGGCATGGCTGGTGAGATTTCTTTAGAAGGAATAAGGTTGTTTCTCCATGGAGTTACCAGGTAGGTAAGGTGGAATGCAGGTGGGCTGACCTTGAGGCCCCCACAAGAAGCCCTAAACTTCTACCTTGCTCTGCATGTAACTTCCAAGGAAAGACTTACTCCTCCTCCCACCTTGCTGCTGTGTGCGTTCTGCAGGGAGGGTGAGGGGCAGAGATGCAATGAGAGGGAGCAGGAGCATGCTGCTTCCCTCTTCAGAGAGATGCTAAAAGGATTAAAGAGGTAATTGTTGCTTCTGGAGCTCTTCAGCTATAAGATGCTCTATAAATACCAATCCCCACCCCCTCATGGGAAACCACGTTTTATTACAGTGGAGGTGAGTGCTACGGCAGCCTACAGTCAAGGCACAGTCACAAGGCGAGCTCTGCTATCCACAGTGGACCCAGAGCAAGGACCAAGTAGAGTGACCCACACAGCATCCTGTCGGATTGCAGTCAGGGGCCCCTGGACTGCTAGCATCTAACATGCCTACCAACTTCCATGCACCCATCCAATGTGCACATATTAGGCACCAACTGTCTGCTGGAGGGGCAGTAAAGAATAGTGGTTATGTACATGCGCTCTGGAGTGATGCTACCTGGTGGCAATCCTGGCTCTGCCCAACTCACTTAGCTGTTTGACCATGGGAAGTTACCTTACCTCAGTGCGCCTCCCTGTCCTCACTTGTAATACAAAGAGTACAACAGAACTCACCTCACAGGGTCTCTCTGAGGACTCAACAGCTGCGCCTGTGCCCAGGGATGAGACTGGGACCACTGTCTGATACACAGATGAGCACCAGACACTTGCTGATTCTAAGTTGGTATGAAATTTACCTACCAAATATATGGCTTCATAGTATTTTATTTACTCCTTAAGCATTTTAAGTTTGGTTATTTTAGCATTAAAATCAAGATGAAAGAAGAAAGATCTGCCAATTAGATGTGAGTGAACACTTACCATGTGGGGAAAACAGAGAAATCAAAGATGAGGTCCCTGAATTTGGAGCCCCAAGAATGAGGGTGTTTAAGCAGTCTTCTTCTGCAGTGGCAAGAAGGGAGTGGGGAGAAGAGTATTTATCACAGACATTGTTTAGAATTGCTGGCATATAGTGATAATAAAGCAGACTTAATTTTAATCAATGTTATTGTTTTAAGTTCTATATTGGCAATGCCCTCTCTTAGCACCTGCTTCTAACCCTTCCCTTTGCCTCAGTGCATCTGTGTGTGCCAGGATCTCATCTAAAAGAGAAAGAGCTGCTCACCTAAATCTTCCCCTAGGAAGCCCTTAGTCCATCCCAAGCAGTGAGCAGCCTTCCCTCCATTGTGTTTTCCCAAGGTGTCCTTCCCATTAGGCAGGGAGTGCAACTGCTGTCCGCCTGGTCCAAGAAGGAACCCCTGACCAGCTGCTTAGTTGGGTGGCTAAGGATGATGGTTCCCAAAATGTGGTCCCTACAATAGCAGCAGCAGCAGCGTAACCTGGGACTTGTTAGAAATATGGGTTCTCAAGCCCATCTTTCACCTACTGAATCTGAAACTCTGGGGGTGGAGCTTGGCAGTCTGTGTTTTAACAAACCTTCCAGAGGATTCTGATGCTTGCTCAAGTTTGAGAACCACCAGCTCCCCAAGAAAGTTATGTTTTTCTGAGTCATAGTTTCCTCATTCAGCAAAGGGGGTTAATGTCACTTACCTCATAAGGCTATAGCATAATTAAATGTGACAATATAGTCAAGTATTTGGTACGTTGCCCTAAACATGGTGGGCACTCCATACACTATACTTATTGTACCAATGTCAGTGGAACAGATTCATAAAACAGCGAAAACATCAAGAGTAAGCTTGGAATCCATGACAGCCCTGGTTTTCAAAAAAGCAGTTTAAAGCACAGTCCAAGGAGAGAAGCTAAGGGGAACAGATAATGTTGTAGACTGCCCAGTTCCCCAGATCACAAGGTCCACCAATCCATGAAGATTCTCACAAACTCAGCTCCTCAAGTATTGTAGGGGTGGGGAATCCAGAAAATAAAAGTGTTCCCTATTTTACTGTTAAAATAAGGGTAACAGGAATTTTGAGGAAATGCCACCAGAGAGAGAACCAGAGATGTCAGAGTTTAAATACTGGTATTGAAAGTGTATAATGCAAGTCTTCAGAACGTGTTCTGAATTGCTAATGGGTGTTTTCAGTAAGGAATGGTGATAAGCAGCATTATGTCCAGACCAACAGTGTTGGGAATTCTAGAGCTAAGGAGTTAACACATTGGAAGATTCTCATCTCATTATATACCACCATTCCCTAACACAACTCTGGCAGAGGTCATGAGGGTTTCCTAGCCATCAAATGCAGTGGACACTTGTCAATCATCTTGTCACCTCCAGCACCTTATAGTAAACAGCACCCACCCACCCCCAACTTCCTCCTTTCAACTTACAGCACCTGTCCTCACTCTCCTGTCATTAGCCTGACCTCCTCAGGGTTTTCCGTGGGCTCTGCTCCTCTAGCCGTCTCCTCCAGCCTATCTACTGAAATCCCATTCTTCCTGCTCTGGAGCCAATACTGAGCATATGAAATTAGTGGAATGAGAGAAAGCTCCAGGTCAGGTGTCATCTCTTAAATACTTACAACATTTAATATCAAATTGTTCTCCTAGTTTCATTTGTCACCTTTGAAACAAACCAAGAAAATACTAACCTCCCCCTGAAAATTCCCAAAATAAAAATTCCTGACACAATATGAGAAATTTATGTAAAGATATATAACTGTCTTCTTTGAATAATTACAGCATCTTTATTTCATTTTCCAGTTCCATTATACAGTCACATTGTAATTATCCCTACCATGCACATCATCAGCAGGCCCATGGAGCTTCTTACCTACTTTGGAGAGGTCCAGAATAGATACATGCTCTGTGGCTTCTCAATAGAAACCAGACTTCCAGTGTCAGGAAGATAAGCCCCCATAGCTTCTGGCTGCAAGAACCATCAGAGATTGACTTGGTGGAACTTCTGGAGTCCCAAGCAGTTCCTCTTAAGCCAAACACGGACTTACTCAGATTCACTTTCTGTGAGCTCCAGCATCAGGATAGCAATCTGAAAGGCACCAGTAGCATACAGGGAGAAACTGAAGTGTCTGACATCAAGGAAAGAGCTGGGGGACAGCTTCGCTCCAGACAGAAAGGTGGTCAGAGGCCACTGTCCCTTCTCTGAACCCTTCTCCCCACAGAGCTATAGAACTGGAAGGATAGTGCCATATCTAAGATTCCATCAACCTAGCTAACACTATATTTGCCCCACCCTGGAGATCCCCAGAGACCCCATCCTACCCAACTTACAGGCCCACCCAAACGCTTTTCCACATGAATGGCTATTCTAGTCTCATGCTTCAAAACTTCCTAAATCCTCTCAAACAAGCCAACAGCCAGCCTCAGTGAGCCCCTAGTCCCCATACCTCTTGCTAAGGGGCCCCAGACCCAGCACTAGCAGCAGCCAGCCTAGATTCACAGCTTGGCTTTGCCTGGGAATCTCCAAACCCAGAACAAGTAGCAGCATCTCAGATTGCTCTATAGCTCAGGCAAAACAAAGGTGGTGGCTGAATTTGGCCAGCACCACCTGGAAAATCCCAGAACCTGCTCACCCAGTGGGCAGCTATAGACCACACCAGGGCACCATCACCCTGCCCCTGCACCACTGATCCTTTGTGAACAGCAGAGGTTGGTGGTCAGTGGTCATAGTCAATCCTTGCAGCTGACTGACATGGGTAAATCCCTATCATTGACCTGCCAACAGTAACCGAGGCTCAAATGCAAGAGGAGGGTGTACTTGGCCCACACAAAGGACTCACCTTGAATATCCAGTTTGAGTGATAGGGGAGGCTGTGCCAGTGGATCCTACAGGATACCTACTACATTAGGCCATACTCCCAAGACACAAAGTCAAAGCAGCACTACTTAATGCACAGAGACAAACAGAGGGAGGCTGCCAAAATGAGAAGACAAAGAAACATGGTCCAAATGAAAGATTAGATCAAAACTCCAAAAAAGGAGCTAAATGAAATGAAAAAAGCAATCTATCAGATGCAGAGTTTAAAAAAAAAATGGGTCTAAGGATGTGAAGGAACTTAGTGAGGACCTCAGCAGCATAAAAGACCCAGGTAAAAATGAAGGATTCACTAATTGAGATAAAGAACAATTTACAAGGAATCAACAGTAGAGTGGATGAAGCTGAGAATCAAATCAATTATTTGGAACATAAGGAAGCAATAAACAACCAATCAGAACAACAAGAAGAAAAAAGTCCAAAAAAATGGGGAAGTTATAAACAGTCTCTGGGGGCAATTTCAAGCAATCCAACATTAACATCATTGGGTGCCAGAATGAGAAGAGAAAGAGCAAGAAATCAGAAATCTTTTTGAAAAAATAATGAAAGAAAATTTCCCTGATTTGGTGAAGGAAACAGACATGCAAGTCCAGGAAGTACAGAGAGTCCCAAACAAGATGGATGCAAAGAGGCTCACTCCAAGATACGTTGTAACTAAAATGCCAAAGGTTAAAGAGAAAGAAATAATCTTAAAAGCAAGTGAAAAGAAGTTAGTTACCTACAGGGGAGTCCCCATAAGATTGTCAGCTGATTTCTCAAAAGAAACTTTGCAGACTAGAAGGGATTGGCAAGAAATATTCAGAGTCATGAAAAGTAGGGACCTATAGCCAAGGTTGCTCTACTCAGTAAAGTTATCATTTAGAATCGAAGGGCAGCTAAAGAGCTTCCCAGACAAGAAATAATTAAAGGAGTTCACTACCACCAAACCATTATATGAAATATTGAAATAACTTATTTAGGAAAAGAAAGATCAAAAATACGAAGGAAATGGCAATAAATACATCTATCAACAATGTAATCTAAAAATCAAACTAAGCAAACAAAAAGGACAGAGCCCAAATCAAGGATACAGAGAAAGTTTTGATGGTTGAGAGATGGGAGGAGGTTTGGAGGAATGGGTGAAGAGGTGAGGGGGTTAAGAAGTACAAATATGTAGCTACAGAATAACCATTGGGATATAAAGCACAGTATAGGAAATGGAGTAGCCAAAGACTCTACACGTGATCCATGGACATGAACAATGGTGTGGGGATTGCCTGGGGGAGTGGGGTGTGGGGGGTGGGAGGGGCACTGGGACAACTATAATAGCATAATCAATAAAATAAAATTTAAAAACATCAAGGACTTGAACACACAGATATTTGATATATATTCACAGAAGCATTATTCAGAAGAGTCCAAAGATAAAAGCAACCCACAAGGCTACTAAGAGATGAACAGATAAACAAAATGGGTTCTAACCATACAGTGGAATATTACTCAGCCTTGAGCAGGAATGAAATTCTGTCACATATCCCAACCTGGATGAACCTTGAGGACATTATGATAAGTGAAATTAGCCAGATACAATAAGATAAATACTGTATGATTCCACTTATATGAGGTACCCATAGTAATCAGATTCACAGTGATAAAAAGTAGAATGATGAATAATGGCTGCATAGGGGGTGAGGAAGGGGAAATGGAAAGTTCGTATTTAATGGGGGAGCACAGCTTCAATTTGGTAAAATGAAGAGTTTGGGGATAGAAGGTAGTGATGGTTGCATAACAACGTGATGTACTTAAGGCCGCAGAACTGTATATTTAAAATGGTTAACATGGTAATGTTAACATTGTATTCATTTTACTACAGTTTTAAAAAGGTAAAAACCTCCTCATGGGGGAGGTACCAGTTAGGGACATTGTCACAAACTAGCTGCCTCCTCCCTCTTCCTCTTCCAGGGAGTCCCCAGATTCTATTAGTGAAACTGCCACATTCACATCAACTCAGTAGAAGGGCCAAAGGGACTTATGAAAGGTTTGTTTTTTTAATTCCTTTTATTAATAGCAAAATAATTCAAATCACATAAACATATTTCTTATTTGATTCGAACACTGAATTCCACAAGTATGTAGGGCATGTTTTGTTATAAACTAATGTTGGTTTATAATGGGATCTGGACTTGCCTCTTCAGTGCCCATGATTCTGAGAAAGTGGTTGTGCAACTCTATACCACCACATTCCCCCACATAAACTGCAGGTATTTCTAAGCATTCCTCCTGGATCAGGTCTCTACCTATATCTAACGGTAAAGAATTTCATGTACAAATTTCATGACCTTTTCCCCATTACTTAATTCCTTTCCATGGCTCCTCCAGCCAGCACAATCATGTACAGCTCTGTGAAGGCAGCAAGCTGGGCCATCAGGAGAGCTGACTCTGGGCCATCTAGTCACCCAGAGGGGACTCCCTGGTTTCAATCCTGGCTCCACCCTATCCTGTGTGAATGGCCTCTTGCAAATCACAGCCTCTATGGCCTCAGTTTGTACGTCTGTAAAAGACAGTAACAGTTCCTACCTCTTAGCATTATTATGAGGATTACATGAATTAACAAATATAAAGTGCTCAGACAGCATCTTGTACATATTAAGGACAATGGAAGTGTCAGTTGCTTACTACCTAGCCCCCCAGGTAAGAAACAGTGGGCACCTGGAAGGCAGATATTGTGCTTTTCATCCCTGTACATTGTACAGCTGGCCTCAAGCAGATGGCCTGCCACATACAAGATCTCCAATAAAAGCTGAATGAATGAATAAATGAATGAATGCAAGCTGAACATAAACAGTGTGTGAGAGACCAGGAATGAAGGGAGAGGAAAATGAGACAGGCTGGAATAAAGATGCATGAAACCTCCATAGAAACAAGGGTGCACTCAACTGAGAAAATGCCCAGGATATGTCACTTAATGAGAAATAGAAGAAACAATATATAATATGAAAGTAATTATTTTAACAATTTATGCACAGAAAAAGCCTGAAAATGCACTAAAAATTAATAGTGCTTATTTCTGAATGGCAAGATTAGAGATGGTTTTTATAATCTTCTTTAAATCTTCATCATCCATTGGGGGCTGAGGAGGAAGCACACTTTCTTTAATTTATGTACTACACAGAAAGTCAAAAAGCATTAGAGAAAATCATTATGAAATCTGGGAGGCAAATGCAGCCCTCAAGACTAGCTGTGTTTACAGAACAATGGACATTTTGAGACAATCTGAAAAACCTCCTTATCTGATTGCTTACTAATATATGAACATTTGGAATCATGGAGACAAATCTTCAGATCAAAACAAGATTCAAAGCAATCAAGCAGAAACTCTACCATCCTTTTTACTGATATCCATCCATTTACTTAATATCAGACTATACCCTAACAAAAATGTTCAGTACTTAAAAATGACCTAGTAAACTAAAAGAGTGAAGACAGAGAAAAAATTCTGCCCGAATAACCAGTTTATTTGAGAAACAATCATACACAAAGGCTTAAAAGAATAATTTGCCCTGGCTGGGTGGCTCAGTTGGTTGGGTGTTGTCCTGTATACCAAAGGGCTGTGGGTTCCATCCTGGTCAGGGCACATACTTAGAATGTGGCTTCATTCACCATTGGGGGTGTGTAAGAGGCTAGAAATCAACATTTCTCTCTCACATTGATGTTTTTCTCTTCTCTCTCTCTTCTGTCATTTTCTCTAGCTCTAAAACCAATAAACGTATCCTCAGGTAAGGATTTTAAAAAATAACAAAAGAATACTGTAACGTGAATTTTCAAATCCCTTGAGTTTTCTTTGTGTAACATACTATTTTCTCCAGAAACTTCAAGTTTAAAAGCCAGATTCTTAAATCCTTATTAAATAATATTACACGGTGCTTGTGCCAAAGCATTTAATTACATTAACTTTTCCTGGGGAAAAAGTTACCAGCCTTCCCACATAGGAAGTTGTTGTTAGTGGTTATTTGTTTAAGGATGAGCAATTCTTGTGAAAGATATGCCTTTTCCAAATAGACGGCAGAGGGTAGCAAATCAATTAAGGGACTATATGCAAATGCTGCCTTTCCTGGCTTTGTCTAAGTGAAAGCAGGGAAGGGACCATGCCTGGCTCAGAGGGAAGAGTTAACTCCTTGGGTTACTAGTACAAGCTGAAATCCAGATATTTCTACGCCTACCCAATGAAAAGGGGAGGGTGGAAGGAACCTCTATCTTCTCATCTGAAATGCTGATGGCTCTTCCCTCTCCAAATAGAAAACAGCCCAAGTTCCCACTGCAGAGGAAACCCCTAGGCTCAGTGAAGTACTGGATTCAGGAATCTCAGGAGTAGAACCAGCATCTTGCCCATACCACACGACTACCCTCCTTGCTCAGCCCATTTCCTCAGGATCAGGGGAGCTGCAGGTTTTCATGCCCTAGGCATCTCTCCCTATGGAGAAGTTGACTTAATTTCCCTGTGCTTGAATGGACCACTTTTCTGGGACCTGATGCTGTGTGCACTGCAGAGGGCAGATGAGATTTGGGACTGGAAAGAGGCTGCTAAATGATGACTGGAAAGAGATACCCCCAGCCCTCCAGTACCTAATTATTTACTTGCCTGAATCCAGTAAGAAAAACTACCACATGAAAGGAAAGGATAACAAAGATGTGGCTGGCTAATTCTTCCCAAACCTTCTGGAAACTCTGGTTCAGAAGGGGGAGGGTGTGGTCTGGGACTTGGGTGTAGACCAGATTTAGGGCCCTGCAAGCCTAAACCACTCGCTGCACATGTTCTCACCACATGGGCTGGAGGCTGGGGAGTTGGGGGGGTTCTCAGGCAGGAAGGGAACCCAAGAGGGGCCAGCTCATCATCCCTGCAAAATGCAGGACAATGCTTTTCCATCCGCGCTGGGCTGCAATACAGTTCTTCACTGTTCTCAGCCCCATGCCTCCAAGGGACCATCCCCTCCCCATAGGGACCCCCCTCCTTCCCCAAATGATCCCATGCTCGGCTCTCCTCTGCAGCTGGAACCAGCCTCATCCCATCAGATGTCGGGAAAGTTCTGGAGCCACCTTTGCCATGGGAGACCACAATCTGGCTTTTATTCTCCTGAGCATATGTCACCATTTTAAAATCACTTTAAAGTATATTTAAGTAACATCCACAGATTATACAAATGACATGGGCGGACTGTATTAATGTCAACATCCTGGTTGTGATAGTTTGTGATAGTTTTCTAAAATGCTACTACCATTGGGGAAAACTGGTCAGAGTTTACAGGATCTCTTTATAGTATATCTTATAACTTCATGAAAATCTACAATTATCTCAATAAAAGTTCCAGTTTAAAAAACAAAGAATATATTTTATAAGCTTCATGTGAGTAAAAGCCAAATAAGAGGTCACCCTTGGCCCTGGCTGGTGGCACACTGGATAAGGTACCAGCCTTCAAATCCAAAGGTCACTGGTTCAATTCCCCAGCCAGGGCACGTAACCAGGTTGCAAGCCAGGTCTCCAGCCAGGTCTGCAGCTGGAGGTAGGTGGGGGGCAGCCATACATTCCCCTCTCTTAAAAAATAATAAAATCTTTTTAAAAAGAGGTCACCCTTTTTACAGAGGAGGATGGCTTCTCTAGATTCTTCTGGAGTTCATTTACTCAACAAATACGTACGTCACCCCTCAGTCACTACACCAGGCAAAGCATCGGCTGATGTTCTCAGAAAACGAACTGTGAGTAATGAGAGAAAAGTTGAGGTAGCCCTCATGTAACTCAATTTCAATTTTTTGAACAGGGGTGATAATGTTTAGACACATCAAATATTTTAACTATTTAAATTAGGACATCGCTCAATTAATAATTCTTCAGTTACCAGAGTTTCACCTATCAGGAAAAACATGAGGATGGGTTTCCAACCACCGACTCTTACTACTATTACATGCTTAAACATGGGAGCACCTTCCGTCTTCTGCTCTCCACCTACTTAGGAGCAAGGTGCTCAAGGGGCCAACAGGCAGAACATTCTTGGTTTGCTTTCAAATGAGTTATCAAACATGTATGCCTTTTGGCCAGGAAATTCTGGTGACCTTAACCAATTGTTCTCCTGACCATAACAATCCTCACTTAACATACTGCTTTGTTTGGCAGCCATCATTTGTCTAGACCAGATGCAGTTGTCAAATACTACATTCAGCCTTTTGAAGACAGTCAGTCTCAGGCGCAGAGTCTCTTCAAGGGGCAGAGGTTTACTGCACTGACAGTCTTCCTGGGCACATTTATTGCTGACTGCACTTGTCAAGTATTTTAAACCCATGATCTCATTTGCTCCTTACAATACTTTTATATGAAGAAACTCTCTGAAGTGTTTGTCAATTCTTAGTGATTCAGGATTGATGACTCAAGATGTTTGGCCTTTTTATGGCCTCCTTTTGGCTGCATTTCCACCACTGGCGAGGAAATTGTTTCAGAGAGAGAGAGGGAGAGAGAGAGGGAGGGAGGGGGGAGGGAGGTGGGGGGGGGAGAAAGAGAGAGAGAGAGAGAGAGAAAGAGAGAGAGAGAGATTTCAGTCAGAAAGTGCAGCCCGACACCATGACTCAATGGGTGACCTTCCATTTAACCTCCCAGAACCTCTATCTCTTCATTTGTAACATAAGGGCAACAAACCCTCATCGCAGAGTCCAAGGAGTGATTAAATGCGACAACCAAGATAGAATTGGTGGTGGCTGCTCCAAATGTTACCTCTATTGTTAAAAGTGGTTTTAAAAATAATATTGGCTCAGCTGAAATAAACAACCGAAGTAAAATTCGGGAATTATCAGAGAATTCTAATTATATACAAAAACTTGGGAATTCATGGGTAATTGAGGGTTATCCATAATTTGTGGCTGCTAAAGAAACACCCAGATAAGCCGGAGGATTTATTTTTTATTTTTATTTATCTGAATTGGTAAAAGAAAAGTTGCCCTGCTATCCTTCAGTTACAAAGCTACCATTAGAAGCTCTGCGTATCACTAAAATCCACAGGGTTCTGGGACTTTTTAGGTGTATTTTCATCAGAATCCCACATTATTAAGATACATGCAATGCAAAATTTAGGGGTGATTATTCCCTGCCCGACATCCAGAATGGCCAGGGAATAAAAAGTGTGCTATTTAATCTAACCTTCTACTTAAGAGAATTAATTGCCTAATAAACCAGACACAAGTGGCCAAATTTCAAAGATTATGAAATATGATCAAGTTTATTTTAGGTGAATATATATTGACTCTGTCTTGTCTGACATTATTAGCTAACCAAACTTCCCAAATTAGTGTCTACGTGCTGGGGACAGGTTAAGTCACAAGATATGACAATGGTACATCTTCCTGAAAGATCAATGATCCTCAATGGGAGGCCATGAAACATCCAGACATGCCTGCATTCGTCTGTTTACCACCCAGTGCACTTGACAGGACTGGAGGTTGGGGGGGACCATTGAGGGCAAGGGCCATACCACTTTACTGAGCACCCATCTGCCAAGGCCTGTGCTAGGTGCCTGCACATCCATCATCCTAATTGATTTCTTACCTAATTATTCAACAATTGTGGGAAGAAGAGGGGGAAGACAGCCAGAGATTTCTATCATTTTGAGATACTTTTTAACGAGGCGTTCAGAAACGAGCTCAGCATCTGTATCACACCCTTCAACTCGCTGGCCCTAGGTGAGAAAATAGTGCCAAGAGCTTATTTGTGAAAACACGCTAGTGGCAACCTCAGATGCTAGAAAATGGGTTGATATAAAAACAGATGTGCTAGTAGGTTATGAATTCTTACTGCTTAAAGTGTCAACTTTTAAATATAAACAAATGACCACATTTACTTAACAAATACTAACAAGCACCAACATATGATTGCTAGATATGAAATCATGTATTGCTTTCCCCCCATGGTTTGTTTTCTCTTTAATTTTTGCCAGTTACATTTTGTAATTTTCAGTTTATAGGTCTTCTGTGATTTTTTTTACTTTCTCTTTTTACCTATCACTCCATGCCCTCCTCTTTGACAACCATCAGCTTATTCTCTGTATCTATGGGTCTGTTTCTTTTTTATTTTGTTTGTTCTATTTTTTTTTTAGATTCCACATGTGAATGAAATCATCTAGCACTTGTCTTTCTCTGTCTGACTTACTTCACTCAATACAATACCCTGGAAGTCCATCCATGTTGTTACAGATGGCAAAATTTCATTCTTTTTTTTTATGGCTGAGTCATATTCCATTGTATATATGCACCATTTCTTCTGTATCCATTCACCTATTGGTGTACACTGAGGTTGCTTCCATATGTTGGCTATGGTACATAGTGCCGCAATGAACATATGCTTGTTTTAAAAACATCTCTTGTTAAACTGCTACCCACAAACAGCAAAGGGCATTAGAGAACCAGCCCACTTTTGCCACCTTTTTCCAATATCCTTTCTCAACTTTGTATCTCTGTTGCTCTTATTTCCTGTCTGGAAATTAAATTCAGTAAGAAAATGCAGCCTAGAAATTAAATTCAGAAAGAAATGCAGCTTAGCCAATGGTGCCCGCGCAATCTCACAGTTCCCAGATTCCTTGCACTATCCTTGGGCAAAGTTGCTTAATGCACATCAAACACTTTTGCAAGATTGCCTCCCTCTATTAGCGCTGGTGAATGGGACAGTCATGTCATCACAGAATAGCTCTGATGGCTCCCAGCCTGGCCCAGTGATGCAGTCAAACATCCTTGTAAGGCTAGTAAATACAGGTGGCAGAGTAGAAGAGCTCATGCAGTCATGCTTCCCTTTCCTTTATCTACTGGGAAGCAAACACCACGTCCTCCTGAGTTCACCCGAGATTCCAAGAGAACAGATCGACAAAGTTCTAAAGCAGCCACTCCTCGAAGACAGCCCAAGACTCCTACACAATAGAGGACAGGGCAATACAATGGCAAGGGGCCCTCATCACCTTTCTGTGCATTTCCTAGGATGACAGTAGATTCCTGCAACCCTGGGCATTTCCTTACTGTTCTACAGAGTGGGGCTTATCATGATCAAGAAATAAAGATCTGTATTATTCTACACTTTTTTAACCCTTAGAATTTATCTAATTTCTTGCACTTTGTCAAATAAAATACAAACCTAAGGTTGTTTGTGAATATGCTGGCTCCAGATAGATCTGTATTTTGGTCTTTGGTTGCAAGGAAAATTCTAGACTCCCTAGTCTGGTACTAGTCGGGGTTGTTATTGCTTCTTATTTGAGCAAGACTTGAGATGTTGTAGGTAATTGCTGGGGAAGAGCAGTATACGGGGAATAAATGGTAATGGGGAAAAGCACAGTAAGATTTTTTTTTAAAAAAAGATGCCGTAGGCTTGGAAATGCAAGAAACACTTTGACCATCACATTTTCCTATGGCTCTTGATCTTTGTTTCTCAGCTTTCACCAAAATTTAATTGAAACCAAGGAAAGAGAGAAGAATTTCTTTAAAAATTCATTAAGTCACAGAAACAAACAAACGAAAAAAAATTCATCTTTCAACTGATTCAGAAAAGAAATCTGCCAGACTAAGGAAAAAAAAAATAAACACAGGAGAAATATGTTTCAAATGCTTATCTACTGTGGCCATATCTCTACAGCATTTTCAGACAATGACTGTCATAAAGATATATGGAATGTGAGGGCTATGTGGTATGTGTATATATGTGTGTTTTTCAATTTTCTGTAGCTAACATGTCATCTTAAATGGACAATTTATGTTTGATCCCTCCTTGAATGGAAAAAAAACAGATTTATCATAGTAATTCTTATCCATTTAGTAACTATGATTGTAATCACAAATCATATAGATAACATTATCCACAATATAGCCCACTGTTGCAAAAGCAAAACTATGATGATCCAATTAACTTCTTATTTATTCAACTAAATTTTAGTCTCCTGCTGAGACAGGAGTAGATTGGGGTACAATAACCTGCCAAAACGTGTTTTTGTCTTTCTTCGAAACAACTGAAATAATAATATTATAGTAAAATGAAATCCTGTAGCAAAAAATTAAAAGTGACGATTTGCTCAACTTCATAAACCTGTGTGCAATAGTATTGCTCACAAATGCTCCACTAATACACGGGAACATAACTCAGCAATTAACCTCCCCTGCTGACTTCAGTGTGGACTCTTATCTCCTGTCGTTGACCCCAGTGGCACGAGCCTTCTCGATCATCACCTGTTTCGTGTCAGTTTGCCCCTTCAAGAAGCTTCAAGAAAGCTTCGACCTTCAGGCTCCCACTGTCAGCATGTCAGAGGGGCAGGGGGGCTCCATAAGCATCTGCCAATTGAACACCTGAGCACCCTGACTTAGGTTCTGAGCAAAGAAGTAGTGTGGACAGCCTGACCCTGTCACGATATTCAACCAGCTTTCCTTTCCACCACTTACTCATGGTCTATTTTGACGTCACAGGGCATGCTCACGCAGATTCACTTTCCTGGGCTGGTTTTTCCTGCATGATTCAAAAATTCCATATAATACTAAAAAATACATACAAAGTAGTCATTCCTGTACCTACTCAAGATCACTCCCTCCCCTTCTACCCACTACAGATAAGCATTTTTATCAGTTTCTCATTTACCCTTCAAGGGTTTCTTTATGCAAATATAAGCAAATTTAACTGCATATTTTCATATCCCCACCTTTCTTACACAAAGATAAAATACTCTATACACTATTCTCCATGTTGCTTCTTTCACTTGACAAAGGACATTGTTCCTTATCAAAACACAGATCTTTGTCATTCTCTGCTCATCGCATCACAGCATTCCACTGGGCATACCACCCTTCAATGACTCCCTCACTGACGGAGGGACACTTGGTGGCTCCAATGTCCTGCTGCTATACACAAGGCTTCAATGATAACCTTGAACAAAGGTCACTACATCACATGGACAGGTACATGCACAGGAAGATCCCCCAGAGCAGGCCCACTGCACCTGTAATGCTGCTTTACTGCACCAGATACCCCTCCTGTAAGGTTGTTAAAAATTATCATTAGGTGCTCTAAAGAGACGATGATGCCTTAAATGTATGTGTTTAGTGTAGGTCACTAGAATTTTTTCCCCATTCTTGTCAAGAGAAGTGCTAACTTAATTCTTCACTTTCATAAAACCCAGACTCTTAAAATTTAAGTCCACACGGCATCCCCAGTGGTGGTCAGAATTCAGCTTCCCTAATCCACTTCGGTCCATCAATGCTCAAGGCTGATGGATTTTCCCTCTAGTAACCTGTGACAGGGAAATAGGCCCTTGAAAAGAAGCCCTGGTAGTCTAGTTAATATGCGTGGAATTACATTTTTATAAGTCTTCAGGAATTCTAAATCAGCAGCAAATATTTTTTTCATCCCAATATCATGGCATGAAAATATATAAATATTTTAAAACTTTATTCATTCCAATTAAAGGGACCCCTCCCACAAAACCAGTTTATATTCTCAGAGCTTTTACTAATTCATGACTATTTCACAGTGAGAATCTGAAATTACAAAATGATGTCTATTTGTGGAGTGAATAAAAAGGCTCTTTCCCTAACCCCTTCTGGAAAAGGCATGAAGAAAAAAAACACACTTTTGCATGAGAATCTTGGCTTTCAGAAAATTGACCCTCTGACTTAGAACACTGATGACAGTCAAGGAGCACAAAATCAAGAATCTGCCTTTCTACCAGCACAGACTTGCTAAGTATAAATCATACTAAATGAAATTCATTCCTTTAATTAGTCTTATTTATTTATTTTTAAAAGATTTTATTATTTTTGAGAGAAGGGAAGGGAGAGAGACATCAATGTATGGTTGCCCTTCAGCTGCCTCCAGCCACAGACCTGGCTGGAGACCTGGCTTGCGACCCTTTTTTGTGCCCTGGCTGGGAATCGAACCTTTAATATAGTTTTATATAACACCCTCAATTTATTTTAAAAACCATTTCACATGGACAATATGGTATTCTCCGTGTGACAGTGAATGCGAACTTCAATTCTAGAAACAGTTACTCTAATCAATAGCATACTCACCACCAAAGACACGCATATGAATGTCTCTAGCTGCTTTATTCATAATTGCCCCAAAATGGAAACAATCAAAAGTCCATTGTATATAGAATGGGTATCTAAATTTCATGTAGTAAAATACTACAAAGCAGTAAGAAAAAATAACATTTACATGCAACAACATGAGAGAATCTCATAAAATGTAAGTACGATTCCATTTAATGGCATTCAAATCAGGCAAAATTAATATATGGTAATTAGTAAGGCCAGAATAGCGATTACCTTTGGTAGGGGGTGTTTTGACCAGGAAAGGGTAGCAAGGAACCTTCTAGGGTAATGGAAAGTTTGTACATCTTGATCTAGATGATCATTTCATGAGTTAAAAAATGTTGAGACTTGTGAATTTTACCCTATGTAAGTTATATCTCAACATCCTGAGCTGGTCAGCAAGCGGCCTAACCAAGAAGTTCTTATGCCAGACGCAGGAAACAGAAGTACTTTTATCTATATTTGAGTCATACCAGATACTGTGCTACCAGAATGATTGTCAGAAATGTTCCCTGCCCCGTTTGGGGAAATTAGGGATTTGTTAGCCTGATAAATGTTAAGAACGTGGTAAAACATTTTAGATACCCTCTATCCTTGACCAGGCAGATCTAAGAACCCATTCAGCAAGGCCTGTAACCTGTACCTTAAACTGGATTCTGAAAAATATCCAGCCATCAGTTTGCAGGATTTCTGGCTGGAATTCTGCTTTTGGAATATTGGCAAATTTGCCTCAAGGAAAGCATTCATCCCACGTGGTGGTCAGAGCACAGAACTGGGGCTTCAGGTGACAGAACAGAGAATATGGCCTGGATTTTGCATAATTGCTGATAATTGCTGATAAACATTTATTTTTAAAATGTCAGCTGCTAAATGTGATCTGAAACTTGCCTTCACTTTAACCTGGGAGTGAGATTGTGGGAGAATAGTTAACCCTCACTCATCTACAACCTTTTGGTGGCTACTATTACTGACCAAAAATTTAAGAGTGTGCATGACCCCTCTGGCTTAGTTTGGTTTTGAACAGTTTGTAGGTGGTTATTGCATGGAAATATGAAGACATATATAACAAGCTGACAAGTACCCAAATGAAAAATGGGGCTAAAGGTAAAAAAAGTAGGATAGATAGGTAAATGACCCAAAGAAACAAGCCAACTGGTGGGGAGCAAGTCTCAGACACATGTATGGAGACAGGTAGGTTATAATCATCACATTTGTAGACAACCCAAAATTAAACCAGATGAAAGACTCAGATTTCCAAAAGATCTTGACAGGCTGGTTTAGTGAACAGGATCTAACAAGATCAAACGTACAGTCAGGTGCACAAAAATTAACAACGCAGGACAAGAGTCAAGACTCAGCGATAAAATGATATAGTAGATGCACTTCAAACTTACAGGATTTAGATAACAAGTTTGGGTTCAATGTGAGTCACAACAATGAAAAGAAGTGGTCACTAACAATGTAATGTATATATTGTACTTCAATTAAATTTACTTTAAAGGGATATAATATAAACAGACATGTGTACTCTCATGTTCATATTGGCATTATTCACAATAGCCAAAAGTGAAAGCCACCCAAATGCTGACAGACGAATGGATGTTTAAAAAATACGTTACAGCCCTGGCTGGTGGCACAGTGGATAAGGCACCAGCCTGTGAACCCAAAGGTCATTGGTTCAATCCCCAGCCAGGGCACATAACCAGATTGCAAGCCAGGTCTCCAGCCAGGTCTATAGCTGGAGGCAGGTGAAAGGCAACTATACATGGATGTCTCTCTCTCTCACTCTGCCTCTCTCCCTTCCCCTCTCTGTAAAAATATTTAAACTCTCTTTAAAATAGCCCTGGCTGGTGGCACAGTGGATAAGGCACTGGCCTGCGAACCCAAAGGTTGCTGGTTCCATTCCCCAGTCAGGGCACATGACCAGTTTGCAAGCCAGGTCTCCAGCAGGTTTGTAGCTGGAGGCAGGTAAAAGGAAACCACACATTGATGTTCCTCTCCCTCTCTGCCTCTCTCCCTTCCTCTCTCTCTGAAAATTGTAAATTAAATCTTTTAAAAACTCTTTTAAAATTAAAAAAAAATAAAAATAAAAATGCAATATAGCCATACAACGGAATATTTAGTGTTAAAAGGGAAGGAAATTCCAACAAATGCTACAATATGGATTAACTTTGAAGACATTAAGCTAAGTGAAATAAGCCAGTCACAAAAAGATAAATACTGTATGATTCCACTTACATGAGGTAACTAGCTTTAATAAAATTTATAAACAGAAAGTAGGATGGTGGTTACCAAGGGCTGGTTGCCATGGACAGTTAATGGGTATAGAGTTTCAGCTGGGGAAAATGAAAATGTTCTGGGAAATGGATGCTGGTGCGAAGTGAATGTACTTATTGCCATTGAACCATACATCTACAACTGGCTAAAATGAAAAAATTTGGGTATGTATACTTTAAAATTCTTTTAACTGTCAAAAATATAATGGAATCTTCTGCTCTATTAATCTGAACAAAAATTATTGCTCTGCTCCATGCTCTACTTTCAGAACATGCCTGAAAAAAAAGGATGGTTTCTATACTTTGTAAGGGATCAGTAAACACTGCCTACCCAAGCTACCTGCGAGCCCAGCCATGGGTTCCTCCTTCTCTACCTCACCAACTTCTTAATGGCACCTGGATGGCTCATTTCAATCCTCTCCTACTTCAATGAGGGGTCTATTGGCCACTTGGGAAAAAAGTAGGCTCCCAAAACAGGTACTGACTCAGGTCCCCAGCATCTTTGCCCTGCTTCCCAGGACCCAGAGCAGGAGGTCTGTCAGCCAGAAGATAGGACTTCTAGGACACTCAGGGCAGGAACACCCTTTCAGAGAAGCTGGAATTTCTCTAGGTGATCAATCTTCCAGGAACCCATAGCTCTCCATCCCACTTCCTCTTCATCTCACTTCTTCCATCCCACCTCCAGGAACCCTTAGTTCTCCATTCCACTTCCTCACTACACACACACGCACCCATCCTCAATTCTTTGCTTCCTTCCAAAGCCAAAAATAATGGTTGCTATATTCATTCTTTCAACTAATATTCAGAGTTTAGGGGAATTATTGAAGATGGGTTTTTAAAGAATTTATCTATTCAAGAGCTGCATATTATATGAATGGTAGTATTTATGGAATGATACTACTTTCAGAACTTATCTCATTTTCCCTAGTCTCTAAATAAATGAGTCTATGAAGCTAAAACAGAGGACAGGAGACCATACGACATCCATGACAATGGGAAATACCATGTTCCAAGAGAAAGGTAAAGGGGGAAGGGTCATTATACACTCCTGATCTCTTTTTCTCTGTGGCTGCACCTCCCTGTGCCTCTGCCCCTCTCCTCCTCCCCAGGGCAGGAGGAGGGATTTATCTAGCTGACCAGGAGAGGTGAAAACTCAGCTTCTTCTCCTTCCCTTACCTTGGGAGTCTTCTGGAAGCCCACCTACTATTTCTTTCTCCTATGCCACCCACCAGAAGAAGAGGCCCACAGCAGACCAGCACCATCTAACTCAAAGGTTCAGAATTAGAAAGTTCTTTTTTGCCAAATACCCATCCTCCAATTTAGCTTTTACAGAAATGAAGTTAATATTTTCATCTCCCCATCTGACCCCTCAGCCTTACTTCCTAACTGGTTCAGACATTAGGTGTGAAAGGGCCTCATTCTTCACACAGGTAACAAGATGGCAGGTCAGGATGTCCAAGAGGCTGGAAAGGGACTTCATGGGGCACCTGCTTCCTGTAGAGAATGTGCCAGTCACAGGTGACCTCTGGAGCTGGGAGCAAGAGGCAGTTACTGCATGACCTTTTCATTCCTTTGTCCTGGGACACTGAGTTTTCTAAGATAACCTGAGATCCAACTCAAATAAAAAAGTTTCAAATAGCGAAGGAAATAAAACAAAACAAGACAAAAATCAAAGGGACTGTCTAAGTCCTTGTTTTTAACTTTAAATAGTAACATGAAAATTTGTGGAACAAATAAAATGCGAGCCTGGAACCTATTGGGCCTAACACTCATTCGTTGGCTCTTTCTCTCTGGCAAGTGCATGGTTTATCTCACCACAGCAACTGCCAGGGCTCACCAGCCCACAATCCAACCTGTCTGGATTGGCTCCATGAACCAAATCAGCAGTTTCCCGATTTCCATTTCACCTTGCCACAGAGCTATAGTTTATGTCTCTGAATCTTTAAATTCTCTTTCTACAACAATAAGAGATAAATGAACAAATTAGGAGCAGCCCTTCCTCAAGCTGTAAACATCAAACTTTCATGCTTCCATGAACCTCAGAGATCGTTTAGCTATTTCTGCCTCCTCATTCCTCATATGAAGTGACTATAGTTACATAAAGTAAACTCTGTCGATGACCTGACCACACTTGAAAATTTGAAAATGAACATGACAGAAGAAATTAAAAATTATTAATAATTATATTAGTTGTGATAATGTTATTATGGTTAGATAGGGTCATTATTTTTCTTTTCTTCTTTCTTTTCTCTCTTGGAGAGACAGGGGGAGTACATATCTATACTATACTTATTAGGGGTAAAATGTGAATATTTTTTAAAAATAAGGTAAAATTGACATACAATGTTCTATAAGTTTAAGGTGTACAATGTATTGATTTAATACACCTACATAATTACTACTGTAGCATTAGCTAACACCTCCATCATACCACATAATTACTACTTCTTTTTGTAATAAGAACATATAAGAGCCACTCTCTTAGCAACTTTCAAGTATTTAATACAGTACTATTAATTATAATCACCATGCTATGCATTACATACCCCCAAGTTATTCATCTTATCATTGGAAGTTTGTACCTTTTTACCAACATCTCTCTAATTTCCCCCAACCCTTGGGAACCACCATTCTAAGTTCTGTCTATGAGTTTGGGGTTAATTCCACATATAAGTGATATCATATAGTGTCTCTCTAACTAACTTACCTTACAACATAATACCCTCAAGGTTCACCCAACTTATCACAAATGGCAGGATTTCCTTCTTCCCCAGGGTCAAATAAAATTCCACTGTGTATATAAACCACATCTTTTTTATCCATTCATCTATTAATGGGCGCTTAGGTTGGTTCCATAGCTTGGCTATTGTGACTAATGCTAATTTACTTTAAAATACTTTATCATTATTTTACAGATGGAGTGAGGTAAATGAACAAATGAACAAAGGACTGGCAGGCCTGCCCAAGCTTTGCATAGCTGGTTAGTGATGAGAGGGCCATTCAGGCCCCGTCCACTTTGCTTTGGAGGAGCTCCGCATCCTCCAAGTGAGTGTGACTAACTGAGCTTTGATGAAAGAATAAACTGCTCCACAAGCCTTCTTCTCTAATACAAATGAGCAAGTAACAGCCAAATATTTATTCAACAAAGGCCTGAGTAGACATTTGTTTCAAGTTCCTAAGACCTGATCAGTGTACTAAGAAACTTGAATCTTTCATTACCTAATAAAGTGACCTAATAGAATCATGCAACAATAACCATGAACTGCTTGCCATGTACTAGGGATTATTCTGGTGCTTTAAAAGAAAGATCTCAATTAATCACATCCAGTGAGATTACTGTCTCCATCACATAGATGAAGTAACCAGGGCACCGAGAGTTGAAGGAACTTGCCAAGACCACAGAGCCCTGGGGACAGAGTCAGCATTTTGGATGACTCTGCTATTAGTTCCCCTAGGGTCACACCCCTTTTCCACATTGTCACACCTAATGTTTTTCATTGGGAGAAATGTTCCAGAGGTAATTACTTCTTATTGCTCTCTTTCAAAACAGTACAAAAAAGAAGAAAGAAAGAAAAAACAGTAAAGTGAAAGAGATTAAAAAGTAAAAAATTCCAGTTATAAAAATAGTCATGGGAGCCCTGGCTGGTGACACAGTGAATAAGGCACCAGCTTGTGAACCCAAAGGTCACTGGTTCATTTCCCAGCCAGGTCACATAACCAGGCTGCAAGCCAGGCCTCCTGCCAGGTCCATAACTGGAGGCAGGTGAAAGGCAACCATACATGGATGTCTCTCTCTCTCACTCTGCTTCTCTCCTTTCCCTTCTCTTTAAAAAATAATCTGTAAAAAAAAAAAAAAAAAGTCATGGGTATGTAAATAAAGTACACCATAGGAAATATAGTCAATAATATTGTAATAGCTATGTATGGTGTCAGATGGGTCCTAGGCTCAGAGTGATCACTTCATAAGGTACATAAATGTCTAATCACTATGTCATGCATTTGAAACTAATAGTATTGTACGTCAACTATAATTGAAAAAAAACTTCCTTAAAAAAAGGTTGAGAAAAATAACATCTGCCCCATAGGCCAAAATAAGATATCTGACGTCAGAAAAATCTTTCACTTTGTCTTTCTCATGGAAAATTCAAGTCATTCAAGCGCTGCTTAATGCTCTTCTCCAAATAAACCTGGCGAGAAGTCTAAGCAGTTCTGCAAATTCTCCTCTAGAGGCTGCCATTCAGCCTCTTGTCCTGATGGGATGGAAAACTGCCAATCTTTCCCTCCTTCTAAGGAAAGTCAACTTTCTGCAGGCGAAGCCTTCACACACACATACACACATGCATGCATGCACACACATGAGAAATAATGGAAGATGTAACCAACCTTCCAATACTTTCACCAGTGCTGGCAAGGACTTTGCGTGAATATTTATAATTAAATTACTTCTTTAACGCTGTACCTTCAATGGTAAAATAAGATATAAGACCAAAAAATCAGATCCAAACAACTGATCCTGGAAGAGGTGAGGAAGTTTCTTAGGACAACTGGGGAAACTGCCTGTTGGAATGGTCTCTAGTCCTGTTCCAGAATCCCTTCCCTCCACTGAGTCCAATTTATTCCAAAAGGAATCATTTAAGGGGATCTCACATAACCTTAGATGTCACAGAATTCTCAAAGGAAGCCAAAGCCACACTGAGGCAGATAAAGCATCTGAAGGCATGCAGGGAAGCAGAAAGACTAGACTAACCAGTTCTAACTCCAAAGGGTTTGGTGATCACTGGCATGGAGAGGGCTGCAAAGGGCTTAGATTACAACAAGAGAGAGATTATAGATCGTGGCCTTCCCTACTTGAAAAATCTGAGCATTCTCAGATATTAGAAGGCTGAATGGTGACGGTAATAATTAAAGCAAAGAAGCTATATTTCTCATTCTATCTTCAATACAGGGTGTGCACCATAAAGTTGCAAAATTTTAGTAAAATAAACAACATATCACAAGTGTTGTATTTTGAAATATTTATTCTTTTATGTAAATACATAAACATAGTCATTATTTTTTAATTGTTAAAAAAAAGTCTCCATTTGCTGCAATAATAGACTCGATTCCACTTTAGAATCTTGAGCATGCTTTTCATTAACTTTTCTTTATCCGTGGACATCATCATATTTTCTTTTGTTTTTTGTTTTTGTTTTAATTTTATTTTATTATTTCCAGACAGAGGGCAAGGGAGAGAGGGAGAAAGACATCAATGTATGGTCACTTTTTCTTTACCTGCCTCTAGCCACAGACCTGGCTGGAGACCTGGCTTGCAACCTGGTTATGTGCCCTGGCTGAGGAATTAAACCAGTGACCTTTGGGTTGGCAGTCCAGTGCCTATCCAATGTGCTACTAGCCAGGGCTCATCATATTTTCAGTCTTAGCTTTAACAGCCTCTTGACTGGAATAAGGTTGTTTATCAAATTCTTTCTCACAAATGCTGCACACATAATAGTCTAAAGGATTTGCATCTGGTGAACTAGGTGGCCAGATTTCCTTTGACCAGGATTCAGGAACATTGACACTGAGTAATTCTTGCACCATTTTGACATTATGTGCTACTGCACCATCTTGTTGGAAGATAAAATGACATCCATTTGCGACTTGCTTCATCCATGATACAGCTACTTCTCTCAAAATGTCAAGGTAAACATCAGGAGTCACCTTCAAGCTTTGTGGAAACAAATGTGGGGTCATGATACCTTCTTCATTGCTGATGACACCTAACACCATCACTGGAGCAGAAAATTTCGTTTTCATGATATTTGGGACTTCATTAAGATTCTCACAGAGCTATCTATTGTTTCTTCTGTGGACTATTTGGTCCTGCTGTAACTTTTCTGCATTGGAGAAGAAAATCAGAGGGTTTTTTCCTTTGGGATTTTTCCATTTTGTTAGCAGTTTCCTTGCTTTTTCAAAGCACCTTTCCTTTGTCTGCTGTGTCATAAACTGGCCTCTTCTAAGAACATACCATCTGTACCTGATTATCTTCAGCAATAATCTTGTGAACTGCTGCATCCGATAACTGCAGTTTTCTTGCTACATAGCTCGTTGATGATCTCCTGGAGTCTGTGCACAATATCTGGACTTGTGTGATCCTTGCGTACCTTATGCATTTTCGTTGTTGGTGTGGCAACATCAGGATCACTGCAGAAATTAACCGCACTATCTATAAGGAGATCCTCTCACACAGAATATCTTCCTTTTACTAGCTGGGAACATCACATTCCTCCTAAAATTTTATTATTGTTAAAATTAGCATTTGACATTCACTAAATGCCAACAACATGTCTATATCTGCTTTTATGACTGTATTATTCACTCACCTCTGAACTGCCTTTCAAAACATTGTTAACTCTGTCCCAGAATACAACAGTCAGGCATGGAAATAAGGAAGGCATTTAAAAGTTACACTGAAAACAAAAATAAATTAATGATATAATTTTATGTAGTTATTAAGGCATGGTTTATGACTTTTACATTAAAAAGGATAGAGACTTTTTCCCCCTTCTTATGACTACAGATAGCGAGAATGCCATGATTATAATGGCTAACATCAAGTCCTGAAAAGACCAGAAGACAGACTCCTGTATAAAAATGTGTTAGCCTTACTGAATGCTCCTTGAAGTACCCAAAGGAAAGACTGTCTGCTCTACTGCCCCATCATGTCTTCTCTTTTCTTGCCCCTATTTTGGTGCTAGGTATCTCATCGTCAGTAATGGCATCTGGTAACGTGGGAGCTAGGCAAGTAACAAGAGCCTAACACCCATCCTTCCTGCCAAAGAAGTCAAAACAAAAATGGCAGAACCAAAGCTAAGTCTAACTAAATTCTGGTCTGCAGTATTTCAACAGTTCCAAGGTAGTTTTATTCAGAACTCTGACATTAACACAATTAGCATTTTCTCCTCTTCAATGGCTCAGGGACCAGAGAAATGGAGGTTTCTATGGCCATTCTCATGCCTGACTGTACGAGTACAACACGTGGTTCAAGCCTCCAGGAAACCGATTACAATATTACACTGTACCTACTAATTGCTATGCTTCTTTGTCCCCTCCTCTGCCATGGAAGGGTCCTCAAAATGCTAGCAGCATCATTTACCCATTTGTTTATTTGACTAAAGTGCTGATGTACAATGAGCATCCATCATCTCTGTTGCATACTGTCATGAACAGACAATCTCTGAGAACACTTTCTGCTCATAAATATCCTTCCTACTCAAGCCAAAATTTCACTGTTAAAGGTTAATTTCTTTGGGTCTGTCTTCCAGAGCCCTTAACAAAATAGATCTCTCTGAGCAGGATGTCTGTTTTCTCGACTGCTATGAACTAATATATAAAGAGAGTAAAAGAAAATGACTCAAAACCTAAGGGAAACATTAAAAAAGGAAAGAAACTGTGAGGGAGGTGAAGTAGAAAGAGTCAAGGGAAAAAGAATGAGATGGGAAGGAGGCCAAGAAACGCCTGCTTTCGTCAGCCTTGCCTGACCTCTGCCTGCGCTGGACATTTCTAGGAGCAGCCCCTTCTCACATGCTTCTCCCTACAAGTGAAACGGAGACAGTGGGTTTTCACTTTCCCCAAACTGCTCTGCAGTGGCTGAAAGCACAGCCACATACAATCTTTCTCCATCTAAAAGGGCCGTATAATTTGACTTTAGACTTATGCAAATTCCAGAGGTAAATGTTCAAGGTTTAGGGTGAAACTGAAACCACTGAATGTGAATGGAAGGGCTTTGCAGATCTATCTTGAAAGAAAATGGTAGTAGAATGGCAGTCCATTTTTGTATAATGTTTAAGAGAAATCAAAGTTTTAAGAAAAGCAAAGTGCTAGGAAAGACTACTTTAATAACTCTTCGACCCTATGTTTTAAATTTTATTGAGTTTTGATGTATTCTAATTCACTAAAAAAATCCGAAGAAGTATTACTGCTGCATTTTTATATCATCAAAAGATTCTCTTTGGGGGGCAGGGAGAGGAAGAGGCAAAGAGGGGGAGCAGTTTAGCCAAGAACTTAGTATGGAAGAACCATGGGCATGGACAACAAGTGGGACTGACTCTGTGGGGCAGTGGGTGGGTGAGGAAGGGGACAGAGGGGAGTAAAAAGGGGATGGATGTAATACAGCAACAATAAAATTAAATTTTAAAAAATATTCTTTTTCATAACTTCCAAAATAAATTGCAAATTTCCAGGGGTTTTTTCCCTCACCTTTTTGTTCAAGAAAATCCATTTTATACAATTTCTAATTCATTCTATGTTCTGGAGATTTTACTAAAATTGACTAATGTCAAGGGCTTCGTGGGTTATTTGGGGGATTCAGTTCCCATCTTTGAGTAGAATACATAAAGTTAAGTTTAAACTGAGAGGGGAAAAAGGGAGCTTGGCTCTTGCCACAAAACAAAACCAAACCTGTATCCGAAGCACTCAAATATAGCAAGAATGTCAGAAAAGTAAACAACAGATCTATTGTTTTATAATTACTATATGATTTTAAAGCATCTTTTATAAGCAGTAGGGAGGAATAAACCCCAAGCCAGCCAAGCCTGGTCTCTGGCTTCCACCAAGCTTAAAGAGAAAGTCTCTGCTAGATAGCAAGTCAAGTCAGGCCACCAAATTCTTTCTCATTTTGGTGAAACAAAAACCTCTTCAGCCTGTCTGGCATCAAAGACACAGCAGAAGCAACCAATGAAGCCCTCACCCCTCTCAGGACTCTGGACCCTCAGGTTCAAGTGCAAACTGCTCAGTAGTGCAAGTGTGCAACCTGTTCATGCAACAGATGTGCACATAAGGATGTTCATGGAAGGGGAGGGATGAAGATTTAGGAGAAAAAGGCACAGTTGTCATCACAACCATGCCCTCGAATGCAGGCAAATAAAATGTACAACTTTTCAACTGTATTAGTTTAATTTCTGCAGCTCACTAAATAGTGATAAAACTTCATCAAGGAACTAGTATAAATGACCCATGGGCATGGACACCATGTGGGACTGACTGGGAGAGGGGATGGAGTGGGCGGGGCAAGGGAGAGCAATGGGGGGAAATGGAATAAATGTAATACAACAACAATAAATTAATTTTTTTCCAGAGAGAGGGGAAGGGAGTGAAGCAGACAGGGAGAGAGACATCAATGTATGACTGCCTTTCACCTGCCTCCAGCTACGGACCTGGCTGGAGACCTGGCTTGCAGCCTGGGTATGTGCCCTGGCTAGGAATCGAACCAGCAACCTTTGGGTTCACAGGCCTGCGTCTTATCCACTGTGCCACCAGCCAGGGCTTAAATTAATTTTTTAAGGAAGCTTACTGTAAATCTGAAGAGATGGACATTCACAGAATAATTTTGAAAACATATGGCTTTCACTGCCTGGCCTCCAGTCAATAGATGCCCCCTAGACAAGTGTTTTCAACAAATATTAAACCGCAACAAACAACTACTTTGCTCTCTGAGGCACACACAGTCTTTTTACCCACAGAAAGCACCTGTGGATAAAAATAATAACTGCAAAAAATGAATTGTGGAAAAGAAAAATAACTTTCATCTGTGGTATACAGAACAATAGTCCCCAGACAGCCAGGCACTGAGACCTGGCATAATAAACCGACAAGGGGGGCTGATGTCCGTCCTAACCAGACAGCAATCTCCCACACATGAGCGAGGCATGGATCCATTTTAATAATGGGAGACAGATATGGGAAAGAATCCAATGTCCTGGTAAAAAGTGAAAGTAATACAACGCTGGTCAAGGGTGTGGTTCACTATCAGTGTCCAAAGGCAAATTTCTTTATTCTTTAAAGTCAAAATTGTGTGGTAGAACAGGGCAAGGCAGGAAGGAAAGAGGTGAGCTCCCTCTATGCTGAACTAATCTATTGCATCTCTACCGCAATGCCTCCGTTTCAGAAGCTATAGTGAAATTTTTCAATCTCAAGGTTAATCATTCCTAGCACTACACCCAAATGTACATACACCCACTACCCCTCTAAAAGAGGTCAGGTGGGATAGACAAATTTTATTACACTATCTAATGCCCAAATCAGTGAAACAAAAAGAAAACAGGTCCCAGGAAACAGGAAGGTGACAGCTCAAAAAACACATGTCCAGGGGCCTCAACCGATAGAATAATCTGTGTTTAGAAACTGGGTTTTCTTCTAAGCTAAACATGGCATTTCAGAAAAGAACTGAATTAATGCCCTAAAGAGCGTTTTCCTCCTTCCAATTCAGAGAGGACAACAGTCATGTACATAATTCCATCAGAACAGAGGACAAGGAAGGTCATTTGCCTAATGTGAAGGAAAGTTCCAGTGGTGTACAAGACCCCAAGAGCTGTTCAGAATTAGGATTCTTTTCCAAGACAGATCTGGGATCATTGGTCCAAGATGAGGAGGAGGAAGGCAGATGCTCAGGGTGAAGTGCCAATGACTTTAGCCCCAAAATCACTTTACGATGAGCTTGGCACAGAGTGGGATTTGTAGGAAAGTCATCACAGCTGGCCTGACTCCTGGCCCTCCAGAGGCCTGCTGACAAGGTTGGCCCATGGCTGGCAACTAACAACATGGATTTTGGGAGAGTTCCCACCACCTTATGGAAAAAAGAGTGGCTCGGTATTCATGCAATCAATGTAGGTTCGGCCTGAATAGAACAAAAATCAAGATAAGAGAGAATTCACCCTCTGCCTGACAGCCAGGCTGGGACATGAGCTTTCTCCTGCCCTCACTCGAGAGAATTATGTCACCCATTCTCCTGAATCTCCATCTTGCTGACTGCAGATTGTGCGGCTTCCTGGCCTCCATAATGACATGAGCCAATTCCTTATAATAAATCCCTATTTATCCATACATTCATCTATCCTTTATCATTCATCCATTCATCTATCTAGCTATCTATTATTGGTTCTGTTTCTTTGGAGAATCCTGACTATAGGTTTGAGGATATTACTAGTAATTTTAAAGTTTTTTCCATAATGGATGGAGATTTGATCATTTAGATCCATAAATTTCTGGAATCTTCAAGCAGTCACCTGTTATGTGCTATTATCCCAGAAAGGAGGGCACACAACTCATGAGAACAACAGCCTAGAGTATGTAAGTCATGACCCCAACCTATATCACCATTTTGACTGGATCCAGCCCAGCCCTGGCTGCTGATCACTATAACAGTGGCACCCTTGATCTGGGTTCAGTGCCAAACCCTTCATACACATTACCACAAAACCCCGAATCCTGAAGGACACTCCCATTCTGCAAATGAGATTCAGGAAGGTAAAGCAATCCATCACAAGTCACAAATCAGTAAGTGTGTCCAATTCCAGATCCCATACACTCTTTAGTCTAGATCATTACATAGCCAACTACTCCAGCAGACTTTGTGTGCACATGTGCATACATGCGTGTGTGTGTAAGAAAAGAGTTTTAGGACTGGTTATGCAAGGTAAGAAAGCAATAGAGAAGTATGAGAGCTTTTCTCTATTGGCAGATACAAAAATACTCAGTATTATCCTAGGCCCTTGGAAATACTAAAGGCACCATGAGAAGAATGGTCAGAGCCCAAAGACTTAAGGAAAAGTCACTAAAATTCATGGTGCCAGCTGCCCTATAAATGTCTCATTTGTTCTGCTCAAGATGGGGAGGGGGGGGCTATACCATACATAGGAAGGCTTCCACAATGGGCAAAATGTTCTGCTTTCTTTCATTTTTGGTTCATACCAGGCAACAGGTGTCTACATGATCAGCCCCAGCAAAAACCCTGGCTGCTGAGTGTCTAACAAGCTTTTCTGGTAAACACCACTTCACACATGTTGGCACAACTTGTTGCTAGGGGACTTAAGTCACTCCACCAGAACAGGACTCTCAGGAACTTGTGCCTGATCTTCCCTGGACTTTGCCCCAAGCACCTTTTCCTTCTGCTGATTTTATTCTGTATCCTCTCACTGTAATGAGTCTTAGCCATGAGTATGACTATATGCAAGTCTTATGAGTTTTCCTAGCAGATCATCAAATCTGGGGATGCTCTTGGGGAATTTTCATACATACAGGAGGAGGATCCATACTTACTTTGTGACTGGCCAATGAAGCTGTGATTCTCATGAGCCAACCCTTCACCTTATAGACAGGGAATGGCACATTCTCATCCCACTAGACACTTCAAACTCAGAAGGACCATTCACACTTCAGAAAAGGCATTTGTAGAGCCAACTAAGCTTGGACAGGAGCTAGCATGGGAGCCTGAAATCCTTGCCTAATGGGACAGTTAGTCCTTCCCCATTTATGTTATGATTCTAAATAAAGCTATTCATGAGGTAAGGCTTGACCAAGTGGTAGCATCCCAAAGACATAGAGCTGAGAGGAGTCAAGGAGCAAAGCTACAGCACATACATGTTCTGTGTATCAGTCTGCACTCTCCAGAGATGCAGAACCAATAAGAGCTACAGAGATATATATATCAGAGGAGATTCATCATAGGAATTGGATCGCATACAAAAAGACGAGAAGTCCCACAATCTTCTGTCTGCAAACTGGGGAATCCGGAACACCCACCGTGTGATTCAGTCAGACTGAATCACAAAGGCCTGAGAACCTGGGGAGTTGATGATATAAGTCCAAGAATCTAAAGGCCCAAGAACCAGGAGCTATGATGTCTGAGAGCAGGAGAAGATGGATGTCCCAGCTCAGGAACAGACAGTGAATTCACCTTCCTCATTCTTTGTTCTGCTCAGGCCCTCAGCAGATTGCATGATGCCCACCCCCAATGGGGAGGGCAATCCGCTTTACTTGGTCTACTTCGTCAAATCTCATCTCTTCCAGAAACACCCTCACGGATACGCCCAAAACTAATGTTCTACCAGTGATCTGGACATCTTGTAGCCCAGCCACAATGACACAGAAAATTAACCACAACACATTATTGCAAAAATCCTCTGAATCCATGGCCTTGTGTTTCCTTCTTTTCTGTTTTTTTTTCTTTTCCTCCTTTTCATTTGGAAAATGCATACCAAGTGTTAGCTTTCTGAATGACTACATGGAAGTTATTTGGGGGAAATACCAATATGGTCCCAGTCCCATTCAAATCAGGTGAATCCAAAACAAGCATTCCATATATTGGAGCTATTAGGTTCTTCACTCCTTGGCCCTATTCCATCCATCTTTTGTTGACTAAATCACCAAGCAAAATTAGGGGAGAGGATCATAAGAAAGCCTAGGCTATTTTTTTTTTAAAGCAAATATTAAAAAATCAAACCCTTCCATCTGAAAAAGAGAAAATAAATACATGCACCTCCAGCAGGAAATGAGGGCAGAAGGAAAACTGTCACCAGCAATTAAATCCTGTGGTCTGCACAAGGGCACTGGGTAGTGATGAGAACGATCCATAAACCTCCAGGTAAGTGTGAGGCACAAAAGTAGCTGAGGCCTCCAAATGATTCAACTGGAGACCAGGGATCTCTTGTCTGTGTCCCCTTGTCTCTAAGAGAGGAATAGCATTAAAAGGGTAATTCTGAGGCTGGTTGGGATGAAATCTGACCTAGTACCTGTTGTGCCGTCTGTCAGTTTTTGCCTGGTGATAGATACAGCATAGCCTGTGTCCTGCTTGCCCCCTGGCGCAGAATATATCTGGGCACAGCCTTGGTTCTTTCCAGCTACCTAGGGAGACAGTTCAGGTATTGTGACATCACTACGGTGTACTTGCAATTACATAAATTTTGTGAACCTTGTACAAGTCTCTCCCCAAGGGTCTTGCTTTGCTGTGCAGAAGGTCCTGTCAGGAACAAGTCTCCACCTTGGGAGCAGGTGGCTGAGACATGGACTTCAAGGGATGCCAAGTGTGGCCCCAATAAGAATAGCACATGGGAGACAAGGAAACCATGAAGCTGAACAATGAGGAGCCTTCAGGGAGAGAGCAACTCTGATATCTCCAGCAGCAGAGACAATACTGGTATCCTGACACGTTCGTTCATTTGTTTGTTTCCATGTTGGAGGGAAAGTAAAAGGCTTCAAACCTGCCCGCAGTCCCTAGTTAGGCCTGCTGGAGATGCACGAACACAGACAGTAGATACCTGAGGCTGGAACCCCCCACAGAGCTGCTTGCTACCGAGGAGGGCTGGTGGAAGAGAACTTCAGCGTCACAGCCCCACGGGATGGTGAGAACTCTCTGGGGCTGTCTCCCTACAAACATAGGCAAGTTCCAGTCCATCTCTGCGAGCTAAACAGACCCTGCTCACTCTCTCACCGTCACCAAAAGTGAAGAATTGCTCCCACTCTTCAGAAGTATTTCCTGCTGTTTCCAAAGGCCTGCAGAATCTAGAGACCACTATCCCCAATTCTCCTTCCCAATGACTGATGCCAGGCCCTAAGAGTCACCACAGCTACCTCTGCTCAAAAGATGCAGCAGAGGCTTCTCAGTTGCCTTTATCCAGGTGTGACCTGATGCCCAAGATCCTGACATGTGGCTGAAAGGGAAACCATGGTTAAGGTCAGGAAAAAAACAAAATAACAGGAACAGAAAGAGGTGGGAAGGAGGAAGTTGTAAACCTGAAATGTCATATAGAAGAGATGGGTAATAGCTGTTGCTTCTAGCTCTCATGGGCAATCCCTTCAAGGAAGCAGAAAAGAAAAATGAGACATGGTCGCAGAGGCAAGGTGCCTCCACATCCGCCCCTAGAGCCAGACACATTCATTCCACCCTCCCTCTAACTCAGGCTGGTGCTCTGAAGAGTCACAATAGTTTTCCTTGAGGATTGGCAAATCTTTTAAGCAAAATATACCTTGAGAAAATGAGGGTCATTTCTCACCTCTTAGTATGTGACTATGTGTATGTGATTAACTGATTCCATTAGAGTCCTGCACCCCACTCAATCTCTCAGTCCCCCTTTCTATCTCCTCTCATCTCAGTGACTTGATAGCCATAGTCCCAGATTCTTCTGGACAGAACCACATGCCTTGGCTCCCTGTAGCCACTGACCTGCTTCGCCTCAGGAAAAAATGAGCTAAGAACTGGTCTCAGCTTCCACTTGGGCCCTCAGTAACCAAGGAAAGACAGCTCGAGGCTACAAGCACGGTACATAAAGGGGAGTTGCATGTTAATGATTCACCTTCCCACAAAACTGCCTGTAACATTTTTGGTTTATTGTTTTAATTTGTTTTCCTTTCTCTGCTACCATAACAAAGCAGTAAGGAAAAAGTGAAGGAAGCATAAACTTAAAAAAATAAGATAATGAGACAAGTCTCCTGATTTGTTACTTAAAACCCAATGAAAGCATTTAAAGAATCTTAATGACATTTAGGCAGAAAAGCTCCAACACTAAAATGCTCCAAAGAGAAGCAACGGAGTGATCCAACGCTCAGGACGCATGGATTCCCTCCCCAGCTCTGTCCCTGGGGAAGTGTGTGGTCCTCACAGTCTGGGTGGCTCTTGGGCCTGTTTCTACATTTGTACAATCAACAACATACTGCCTCATCCTCAGAAGACAGGCAGCACGTGGCCACAACAGGAAGAGCAGAACATTATGTAATCAATTCAAAAAACTTAGGGTAAAGGCAGATTTTATTAGTGTAAGCCCTAGATATTCCCAAGCACACCCACTGATCCCTTTTCACTGTAGCACTGACATGAGCCCACCTATGAACAGGGGTCCATGCCCCCAACACTGTTCTTCCAGAGAGCCAACTGCTTCCCTCAGATACATCTTTACCACATAGCTTTGCTAAGCAATCCCTCTTTCCATGGCAAGAACAAAGGTCAACAGCAACCAATCCACTTAGATGCTCACAAATGCCCGAAGAGTGGGATCTGAAGAGATAAGGGTTTGTGATGATGATCCTGGCTATTTACTGACTTCCGTCCAGGAGAGAACAGCAAGAAAGAGCAGGGGTATGTGTGTGTATGTGTGTCTCCATCATTATGTGTGGCAATTAAATGAGGCAAGAAGTCAGAAGGCTGAAAAAAAATGAGGGGAGAATGCGAGCAGGAGAGAATGTGGAAGGCAAAACAAAAGGAGTAGGTGGCCTCCACTCTGGGGGATGTAAGATAGTGTTCTAAGAGCTGTGTTCGCTGGACCCACATGGCCCACTGGATATTAAACCAGTAAATGAAATGGAGTGAAGGCACACCATCAGGAGTGCACAGTCCGGGACATACCGGAAGTGAAACCTCAGGGGTAACCCAGCTGCAGGTGCAGCTTTCTCTGCTTTTTTTCTAGATGCATCTGTGGTCTCTGTCACACCCTCCTCAGGCCTGAGCTTGCTGCGGGCTGTTTACCAGCCCCTGTGTTAAGTGAGGTGGACACCTAAGAGTCACAGGCAACACGGGAGACAGGATGTGGCTGGGAAAGGCCATTCGGGCAGGTAGTCGCAGTCACTAAGAAAGGATGCCCTGAGGTGACATTTAAACTGTGGGCTGAAAAGTGAGAAGCCAGGGCAAAGGGGGAAGGACAGCAGGAGGAGGAAGAAGAGTCAGAAAAGAGAAAAAAACAGGTATGAGGCCCCAGTGTGGGATAGAGCTTGGGAACTGGAAGAAGCCAGTGTGGCTGGAGGGGTCAGTGAGGAGGCCGAAGAACAAGGATGAGCGTGAGTGTGGAGAAGTGGACAGAGAGGCACCATACCACACTTGGCCTCTCTACCGAAATAAGAAAACTGGGTTCTCTTCTGCACGTGGTGGGAATAGGACATGGCTTGATCTGCCCACTATTTCCCATGACTGCACTGGCTCCCATGAGAGGCTACATTGAGGAAGGACAAAAGAAAAAAAAAGAAAAGGAAACACTGGAAGGCCACTGTGTCTGCCCACGAGAGGGAGGCAGGGTCTCGGGGGGTGGAGAGTAACAGAGAGAGACAGAGACAAGTGCAAACCTTTGAGAAAAGATATGAGGCAGATTTTAGAAAGTGAGGTAAGAAAAATAAGTTTGATGAGAAAGAGCTGGAGGTAGGCATCTTTAACAAGTACTTACTTGCGGTTGCCTTAAATATCTCCGTCTAATTCACAAATTGACACCCTAGGTGAGCAGGCTTATGGATCTAGCAAGGATGTGGAGCAGGCCAGACATAATCCAGCACTTTTCTGTCGGGAAACAACGTGTTTGGTAAAGCTAGAAAAGCAAATCTGACCCTGGGACATTTCTGGGAGCAAAATGCATGAAACCAAATGAAGGGAAACATCATTTCTGCCTCCATGATGCCAGGGTAAGGACAGACAAGGACTATTGACTCCCTGCTCTTCCAGATCCATCTCCCCCCATCCTGTGTCTGCTCTCTGTCCTACAAGCCAACCCAGGCTGATGACATCACCCAGCTCCCTGGCCCTCTGGCTTCAGGTTGACCAATGGGGTTGGAAAGGGAGCACCATCAAAAGGACCGAGAACAAGAGGAGAGAGACCGTTCCTCCATGCGTCAGTCCAGGGTTCCAGCAATGGCTGTATCCCACAACCACCATTCGCTCCGGCACCCAAAATCCAGGGAGCATGAGGCTCCTCCCATTGTCCCTTTGCCAAGGAGTGGCACTAGTCTTTGGGATTCCTAACAGCTATTGTTGATTCCCTTCACCCTACTCACACTTTTGTCATGAGCCCCTCCATTAAAGTCTCTTCTTTAGAACCATCTGCAGGGAGCTCTCTTTCCTGCTGGCACCCCACCCCCCACCCTCGCCAACTACAGGTGCCTTGACACAACCAGTGGCCTTGAAGACCCTCTGTAGCAAAAGCACAGCAGCCCAACGGGCAGGAGGATGTGCCTTCCTGCTGTCAGAGGGTTGACATCTGGCCCAACTATTCTAAAGCTCAAAGAAGTCTCATTAGAGAGGAATCATTGCAGTGCTCAAAATAATAGCTTATCATGAGCAGCATGCTAAAGAGGAAATTGTAAAATAATGCCAGGATCGGCTAACTTTAGCTAAAGAGGTGAGGTGACATATATCTGGCAAGGCCTATTCTCCAGAACAATCAGTGAGCCTGAATTATTTAATAGCAGGATGAGAATTTTCAGTCTCTATTCCCCCTTCTTCCAATAACACGTTCAAAAATGTTCCTAGTGCAGGATTTTAAAGTCCTCTTCTCACCATATATGAATTAAAATGACTGATTCATTTTCCTAGTTGGGAGTAATTCTATTTTTATCATTTATTCACTTATTTAATATATATGGGTCGATATTCGCTAATATTGGCAGGCTGTGGGCAAACAGAGAGCAGTGACCAAGATACAGTCCCATGTCCTCAAGGAGTTAAGAATCTGGTTTTGAGGAGTGAGATAAGCACATACAATTCAATCCAAGGCAGTCAATGGTCCTCATAGCTCAGTACAGATGCTGGGGACCATCAGAGGGGCCAGCTTGTCTAGTGGAGAGGATTGAGAGCAGTGATGGTTTTCTGGATGAAAGCAACTCTAAGCACAGGCCAAGAGACATGCAGGAGCCAACCCAAGAGATGAAAGAGTGGGGCAGATGCAAGGCAGAGGGACCCACATGTTTAAAGCCCGGAGGTGGCAACGAAAACGTGACACAGCCCTGAGAAAAGAAGCATGTGACAGGAACAGTTGGGGGGAAGAGCCCGGGGTATGGGTGGCACCTCATGAAAGGCCTGATTAAGTGGGGAAATCATGCAGTGTATCATCCAAACCTGGACATGTTCGAAGTGACACTTCCACCGGGAAAAAGACATAAATCAAGACTATCCCGACATGCTGACATACGGTCACTCCACCACTCTGACACATGAGCCAGTTTACACATCTCGGGCAATGAGAAGTTGCTGCGGGGGTTTGGACAGAGCAGTAATGCACTCAGATCTGTGCTTTGGAACAACCACTTTGGCCCCTTTGTGGACAATAAAGCTGGAGAGGGACCAAAACTGAACAAGAGAGCAGAAAAGATGTTATGAGAGAAATTCAGTAAAGAGATGGCACAGGCTCATGTTGTGAGGGTGTGTGTGAAAGTTCACTATTCACAGATAAAGGCAAGAGATTGAAACGGAAATTTCAGATGTGGGAGAGTGATTAAAAATGGGGGCGGAGGAGAGATTAGAGGCTGAGGAAGGAGCCCAAATCTTAACTGAATGTCTAGATGGGCAAGTAAGTGAGGTTGGGGGCCATTGGGAAATAGAGGACTCTGGTTGGGGTGGGAACGGTGAGGGACAGTTCACTCGCTGGCCTTGATTGCTTAGGGCCATCCAGGGAGCTTCTGGATACAGGAGTGTGGGCTGCAAAGGGGGACTCAGGACTGAGCAGCACACATGTGATAATGAAAGCATCCTTGGAACAGGAGAGAAATCTCCATGGAGGGATGATATTTACACACTGTAGGAAGTGGAAAAGTGAGGGGACAAAGAGGCCAATCAGGCAAGACATTTGGCCTTGGTGGGTACACTCTGCCCAGGGGCTAGGGGACACTGAACAAGGCAGATCAAGACTTTGAGCTGGAAGGTACAGGTTACATCTGAGTAGGTGTGTGGCCATGAGCACGAGCATGAGCAAATGGCCTCCCTAAATTCACACACACATGATTCAGGGTCTTTTCCTTGATTTCAGTTTCACAGAAACCAAACCCTAACATAATTAAATTAGGCAGGATAAAACATTCATGGCCATCTGAACAAACTTGAAGGGAAATGGTACTTATTTCCAAATCTGAGACATACCAGCTATCATTTTAAGCTGGCTTCAATCCGACTGGGTAGAGGAAGATTGAATTTCTGCCACCGACACTTCCAGATACACAACGGTGCCTTGTACCTGGGCATTTCTCTGCTTTTCACTCAGTTGCCAGATACAACAATTTATTTGTCACAGAGTAGGACTGAAGAGCCCTCTCTTATTGACACAGTGAAGTGGTCACTCTGTTAACACTATAGATAACATCTGTGGATGGTCCAAGAGGAAAACTCTCAAGGGCTTAAAAGTACAAGGCAGGAGGCTTCCTCCATTACTGTGCACCTAAATCCTCCTTGCTTTCTAGATAGAAACACAGGCTCCATGGACATAAGCAACTCCCTCAAAGAAATGCATAACATTGGAAACATTTTTACAAAAATCACTACCTATATATTTCCTAAGGAAAGCTCAGACTGGTAAAATATAAGCCAGAATATTCTATTTGTCCGTAAGTTTTTTTTGTTTGGTGGGTGGACAATGGAAGCTCCCAGCTCCTCTTCCATCTTCCACGATGGCTGGGTATTCCAGGGCATGCTGGAGCTTGAGTGACAGCAATTATTCTCACCCAGGGAACTGCGTCCCCTCATCATACCTATTATGATGTGGTAACGCTTCTAGACCTGGGGCCCCTCCAGGCAGAGCTGGGGTTATTTTTGATCACTGTGTAATTATGTAATTACCAGCACATGCTGAAAATCAAGAAAAACCAGAGAAAGAAAAGATTACATTTCCTCTTCCTGTTACACACAAGTAAAAACATCCTGACTAAAGAGTCATCATCCACAGATTTATTTGCCCCTTGGTATCTGTTAATGGGCGAAAAAAGGAGAAAATTTTTATACTGTGTCACTACCACGTATCCATGAAAAATGATTCCTGAACGCCTGGTCTCAAAGGTGTAACACAAAATCACCAGGACATGACTGGGGACCATCGAAAAGAATCCAGGCAAAGTAGCCCAACATAAACAATGGACAGAGAAATGAGGCACAAATCAAACTGAGACCAAAGGCAATGGTTTGGTTGCACTGGTTATACTGGATCAGGCTTTCAGCTCCCAGTGAGCCTGACCAACAGCACCGTGGACACTGCTCTGCCCACAAAACTCAGATCTTCAGAATCAGTGGTGTAAGCTTGGTACTTTATTAATTGGATTTTACTCCTCTCACTAAGCTCACAGAGCAAAGCCCAAGGTGATTCAAGCTTGGAAGTTCTTCCTACACTTGATGGTGCAAGCGCAAAGGAGATCAGGGGGGAAGCACCTGCAGCTTATACGTGCCTGGTCTTATCAGAATTCCTTACCCAGGCAGGCAGGCAGCTCAGCTTGGGGTCATGGGAAACCATGATGCTGCTCGGGAACTCCTGCCTCCAAAGAGATAGAAGGCTGGAAAGTCTATAATAGAAGTCTGCAGGGCCCTGAGTGGACAGTTCAAGCCAGCAAGAGGGACTTCTCTAGGCATAAGGGAAAGCAGTATGCTTATTTTTTCCAATGAAGGCGGGAGGCAAATTCACAGAGCAGAAACTGCAATGACATTTAAGGAGTCTGTCTGCACCTCCTCCTCATGCAATGTCCAGAGCAGCTGGACTCCTCAGTCATCCCAGACACCAACATGACCCCAGAGCAGGAATGGAAGAAAATCCAGGTGACACTGTTTTATAGGAAGAAAGCGGAGTCACGGTCAGCCAGGTTAGTGACTAGGCAGGCATTAGCTGCAATAGTCCTGCTTTTATGCACTTGGTTTCCTCCTGCTATCTTTAGTCTTTCTAGATTACATGAAAGCACTTTGCAGGAGAGAGGCTGTTAAAAATAACCACAACTCCAAGCAGTCATGGATGTTGTATTTTTCTAGACAACTCAAGAAAGGAATCTACTGGACTAAAATTTCCACCAAAAAATCCCAAAAAGATTAATTAAATAAGTAAGCCTCAGTTACCTCAGAATCCTACTGATCCAAAAAACCCACTACCAATAAAGCCTTGCTGGAGTTATGAAAACAAATGTTATCATTTATAATAAAAAGAATTATTCATTTGAAATGGGCTATCAATGTAAAATATTTAAAATACATCATGCTTCCACCACCTCTATCACAAAAACGTCATATTTTTAAAAGCTGTGTAGGTGTGATTTTTCACTAAAGCTGGGAATAAAAGAATTATATCCCATTCTTCTTCACTTAATAATAACATTTTAAAACCCACTTTAGTTATTGATGTCACTATGAAAATAGGATCCACCCGGAGTCATGCTCCATCTGAAACAGCTCCAGAGGACAACTGCTTATTTACCAAAGAAAACCTTCCTTTTTAAAATCCAATACATAAAATAAAGTCCTAAGAATCTGAAAAGGCAGTTTCTTCAATATTAGGGTTTTCGGCAACCTAGAAAGCATCGGACCTCTTTGTGCTTTTTGTATGGGTGTGTGTTTTGTCTTTTGAGCTAAGGCCAAGACACTTTCTGGCTTCGTGCAGCACCCACTGAGGCCCAGCGGGGAGCCAGTTACCTGCACACAGTGCTTCATGCCTCAGGAAAACAGGGTCCGATTCATTTCTAACGTGCGCCTGCATGTTGTTAATAAAAGCTGCGGAAAAGTCAGAAAACAGGACTTGGCTCTGGTTGCCTAGTATATTTTCCCATTTTTCATAGCACTTTGGAACATGTTCCTGCCCAAAGTCCATGGGTATCAGGATAACCCTTGTTCTATTCTTGAAAACTCCAGCAAATGGCCTCAGGCTAGCTACCCTACACTTCCCTGCACTTAGTTTTGTCAAGTTTGTCTCTGACTTACTTTTTTCAAAAATATTAATTCTCCTTCACAATTAATTCACAACACCAGCAGCCAAACATGGGAACAACCTAAATTCCCATCAACATACATAAGGATAAAGAAAATGTGGTCTGTGTGCATGTGTGTGTATATTGTGTACATATGAGGTCTGTCCCGAAAATATTGAGCCAATGTCAACATAACTAAAATAGTTTGCGCGGCCAATATTTTTGGGGCAGGCCTTGTATAATGTCTGTAGACACACTGTATACATATATTAGAACATATGCACATACATACGGACACAGATATATATACAATGTAATATTATTCAGCCATTTGTTTTTTTGTTTTGTTTTGTTTTTTTTTAAAGATTTTATTATTTTTTTAGAGGGAGGGGAAGGGAGAAAGGCAGAGAGGAGAGAGACATCAATGTATGGTTGCCTTTCACCTGCCTCCATCCACGGACCTGGCTGGAGACCTGGCTTGCAACCTTGTTATGTGCTCTGGCTGGGGAATCGAACCAGCGACCTTTGGGTTCGCAGGCCAGCGCCTTAACCACTGTGCCACCAGCCAGTATTCAGCCATTTGTAACAACAGCATTATGTTATATGAAATAAGTCAGATAGAAAAAGCTAAGTACTGCATGGTATCACTTACATGTGGAATCTAAAAGGAAGCAAACTAATAAACAGTAGGAAAGTAGTTGCCAGGGGCTAGGGGCTTGGGGAAATGAGGAGAGGTTGATCAAATGGTACAAACCTTCAGCTATGAAGCCCTGGCTGGTGGCACAGTGGATAAGGTGCTGGCCTGTGAACCCAAAGGTCACTGGTTCAATTCCCAGCCAAGGCACATAACCAGGTTGCAAGCCAGGTCTCCAGCCAGGTCCTTAGCTGGAGGCAGGTGGAAAAGGCAACCATACATTGATGTCTCTCTCCCTTCCCCTCTCTCTAAAAATAATTTTAAAAAATTTTTTAAACCCTTCAGCTATGAGAGGAGTAAGTTCTGAGGATCTAATATAAAACTTGGTAACTACAGTTGACAACACTATTGAACAGCTGAAATTTGCTAAGAGAGTAAAATTTACATGTTTTCACCAAAAACAGAAAGAGGAGGATAAATATGTGAGGTGATGGGCATGTTAATTAACTAGGTGGAAGTAATTTTTCTATAATCTACTGTATATGTATATTAAATCACCACAATGTGTATGTCAATTATACCTCATAAAGCTGAAAAACTATCAAAACCAGGAGGATAGACACCACAGACAGTAAGTCAAAGCAGACCAATTCAAGGAGCAGAAACAAACAAGAGTCACCTAAAATGGGGAGACAAAGAAATAAATCCTCAGCAAATGGAAAGGAAGAATTCCCAGGATGAGTGCAAAATGAAATAGAGGCAAGCACACTCTCAGATATGGAATTCAAAATAATGATGACAGAGAAGCTCAATGAGCTCAGCAAGTTCAAAGACAACTAACAACTCCAGGGGAACTATGAAGAACTCCAGCAGAACTACAAAGAACTCCAGCAAAGCTATAAGGAACTTACTGAGAACTACACCAGCATTAAAAAGGACATAGAAATCATCAATAAGAGCCAGGAGGAAATGAAGAATACAATTTCTGAATTGTAGAAGAATTGTGTGTTTTATTGTACACAGTAGAAGGAATCAAAAGCAGGCTAGAGAAAGCAGAAGATAGGATCAGTGAGCTGGAAGTCAATGTAGAAAAAAATTCCCAGGCAGTGCAACAAAATGAAAAAAGACTGAAAAAGAATGAAGAGGTTTTAAGAGAGCTGTAGAACAACATGAAACATAGTAACATCCATATCATAGGCTTGCCAGAAAGAGAAGAGGTGCAGAAGGGATAGAAAACTTGTTTGAAAAAATAATGACAGAAAACGTCCCTAACTTGGGGAGAGAAAATGTCATGCAAACTCAGGAAGCATACAGGGTCCCAAGGAAGATGAACCCAAACAGGCCCACTCCAACACACATCATCATGAAAATGGAAAACTCCAAAGACAAGGAGAGAATCCTAAAAGCAGCAAGAGAGAAACAGCTAACATACAAGGGGGCTCCCATAGGTTATCGGCTGATTTCTCAACAGAAACATAACAAGCCAGAAGGGAATGGCAAAAAATATTTCAAGCAATGAAAAACAAAGGCCTGCAACCAAGAATACTTTACTCAGCAAGGCTCTCACTCAAAATGGAAGGTGAAATAAGGAGTTTCCCAGACAAAAGAAGTCTAAAAGAATACATCTCCACTAAATCAGCATTACAAGAGATGATAAAGGGTCTGCTTTAAGAAGATGAAGAAACAGGCCCTGGCTGGTGGCACAGTGGATAAGGCACCGGCCTGCGAACCCCAAGGTCGCAGGTTCGATTCCCAGCCAGGGCACAGAACCAGGTTGCAAGCCAGGTCTCCAGTCAGGTCTGTGGCTGGAGGCAGGTGAAAGGCAACCATACATGGATGCCTCTCTCCGTCTCTGCCTCTCTCCCTCCCCGTCTTTCTAAAAATAATTAAATAAAATCTTTAAAAAAAAAAAGAAGATGAAGAAACAGAGACAGACAGAAACACAGATACAAAGGTAAATGGATTAAATACACCAATCAAAAGACATAGGGCAGCTGAATGGGTAAGAACCAACTTCAATTTATGAATGCTTTAAAGTGATCTTGTTATAAAGAGATTTTACTGAATAAGGTACAATTTTGTATATTACTTGTATCTGCATTACTGCAGGTTAAGTTTTCTCAGATTAGAATCATTTCACAATATGGGAAAATCAGGTTACTTGGAATAACTCAGAAAAATCAAATGCAGTTAAGGAAGAAGAAAAAAGTAAGAAAATGTGGATGTATATTACATAGAAGACATGCTATCTTTCTTATTCACTGTTACAAAATATGTGCTTATTTGTGGGTGTGTAATATATAGATTTTGTTAGCAATTTATGTTTTAAATAGCAACCAACTGGTCAATGGTGTGATGTGAAATCTATCAATCTTTAGGTTAGAAAAGATGCTGAGAATGAAGACCAATTTGGATGGAATTTGCAAACTACTAAACTCTATGTTCGTGTACACAGACAATATATATTCTCATATTAGTATGTAAATTAGATGAGATTCCTTTCAACTATATCAGGAAAATATACATTTCCAGTTATGAAGGCCCCCAAACTGGGGATGCTTGGGAAAAGGAATGAATGCTATAGTAAACTTTATTATTGAAATGTGAACATACCTAATCTCTACCTCAACAGACTTTTAAATAGTTCAGGGGTTAGTTTAGGACCACACAGGAAGTCAACCACAAGTTTAAAAAATAGCTAGAATACTATTCTACAAAATTATTTAAATCCTAGGGATTTTTTTTTTTACCTCAACTTAGTAGACATAATAATTTCTACTCTGGGGACCAGCTGAACACTGCAAGTGCCATTATTTCTGAAGGCTTCAACTTGTAAAACACATGTACAGGAAAAACAAAGGGTATTGAAAGAAGTAAGACCTGCACATAGCCTAAATAAATAAATAAATAAATAGATCTACTAGTTAAGATGGAAAACTCCAAAAAGAGTAACTTGTAGTTCCAGTAGCTTAAAATAAAGTTGAGTTGCATTATTGGAGGGGGAGGATCTGACTCAAAAACCAAATTCATTTTTTACTATGGGTTTGGCACTGTCTCTAGGACAACTTTCACAAAAGTGAGTTCTGCAATACACCATTTCTGTGATATATTTCACAAAAGTAGCATTCCAGAGTAAAATAAGTATTAAAGAAGAAAAATATGCTTAATTTTGCTACAATATATCTAAAACACTATCATTTAACATGTAATAATTATGTAAGCTATTGGCATATTTTTAATTTTTTGTATTAACTCTTCAAAATCCAGTATGTACTTTAAATATGTGTAAAAATATGTATGTGTGTAAATGTATTTTTGCATGTGTTTGGTAATATTGCAATTCAGATTACTTAAAAGAGTAATTCTTTAAACAAATGAATTAACGTAGGCATTTTGGAATAATGAAAAGAAAACTTTGTGTTAATATGGTTTGAGAAGTTGACAGAAGGCAGTAATTAAATGGTGAATTTTCTGGATGTGAAAGGGAAAAAAAGTACACATTTGGTGGTTACAGGATAGGAGGATGTTAAGAAGAACAAAGGAAATGGAGAAGCCAAAGAACTTATATGCATGACTCATGGACATGAAATAAGGGGGTCACTGATGGAGGAAATGGGGTACTGGGTGAAGGGGGCCAAAGGGGGAAAACTGGGACAACTGTAATAGCAAAATAAATAAAATATATTAATAAAAAAACAGGAGGATAAATAAAGAAAATAATCTGGATTGTGAATAGAGGTTTATGCACAAGAATGTTCCTTGCAGAGGTTATTTATAATAGTTTTTTGTTGTTTTTTTTTTTTAAGGAAATAAGCCCAATGTTGGACAACAGGAGGATAAGTAAATTAAGGTACATCCAGCCAATGAAATATTCAGATGCCATTAAAAAGCATTTTTATAAACAATTATATAATTCATGGCAAATTGCTTCAGGTATCATGTTGAAAACAACTCAAGATGTAAAGTTACACATAGTAAGTATGACACCAACGTAGAGAAATGTGATTTCACCAATGAGAACAATAATTATGATGAGTCAGTAACGAAGCAAGTCCATCTTCTCTCATCTGTCAGCAGCTGGCCAGCCTTCCACCCTCCCGTGGCATTCCAGCATTGTAATCAGAGGTTTCTTCTGATGACACATCATCTGCCTCATCTGACCTACTGGACTGGCAGCTCCCTTTGGGCAAGGACCGGTCTAAACATTACTTTGGTTACCAAGCAATTTATTCTACCCTGACACCCTGGGGAAGGTTATTCATTCTTGCTCAGCCGGCAATCTGTCTGTGAGCACGGAGTGCCCAGTTGACAGCAAGAGGTTTTCTTTGAAAGGAAATACACCCGGTGTCCATTTGATTCTAATGTTGGACAGGGGCCACTACATTAGAGATCTCTGAGCGTCCCACCCTTGTCACTCAAACACCAGGAGTGGCCAGCAGTGGGCCTACCCAGACCTCGTTTCTAAAGGAACCAGGCTTGCAGTTCACTGTGGCTTAACTCAGGTTCCCAGATCAACATCTCTGCCCACCTTCCCCAGCCCACAGCCAGGCAACTGCCTCCTCCCGTGCACTCCCTCACCCCACAGCCGCCTCCTGTGGAACCTCTCCCAATCCCCCTGGCCAAACACCATCCTAAACAACTTGCTGTCACCTCCTGCTCTGCAAGGGGTCTTGCCTCTGTTTTCTTTCTCTGGAAACTGTTTTCTCTGGCACAGTGGCACCCCCAAATTCCTGGCTCTCTTCAAAGACATGACATTGAAACTCTGTTCAAACATCTCCCAGAGTCCATAAAATGATTATGCTATTTCCAATTGCTCCCTCTCTCCCTCCCTGCCCCTCCCTCTCTCTCTCTCTCTCTCTCTCTCTCTCTCTCTCTCTCACTCACACACACACACACACACACACACTGGAAGAAAACTCAAAAGGTCATGGTCTATCACCTTGTGTTTAGGCAATAATAATTACTATTTCTTGAAAGCTTTATATGCCAGGCACTGGGCTATATTCTTTCCATGACTGTCTGATGAGATACTTTTACCACCCCCATTTCACAGATTAAGAAACAGAGGCTTCAAGAGTTTAAAAGACTAACTGGTCCAAAGCAGCTTGATCTCAGGGACCCAACAGTGTTACACCAATGCAAAGTCCACGGGCCTCAGCAGCTTTAGGCATCTGCAAGGTGTTTAGGGAGCCCACCAACAGGCCACTGGGACACAGCCATGATGAGACTCCTTTCTGGCAGAGAACCAGGGAAGGCAGGGAATGTGGAGGGGTGCTGGAGCAGGGGGCACTGAATAAACTAGGAAAGAGAGGGAAGGAACAGGACTGCAAAGGCAAGCAGACTCCACAGGCAAAAAAGAATTTCACTCCTGGAAAAACTGTGACACGGAGCATGGCAAGTAGCTTCTGGCTATCTCCACTGCCAAGGACTAGTGACAGCCTAGCCTTTGGTGCCCAGTGAAATCCCTGCCTCACAGCAATTCCACCCTGCAGGGGAAGCCATTTCCCCTCCAGCATGGCCCTGCGCACACCATCTGCGAGATTACTTCGCACAGACCCCCAGTGTGCTGGATCAGGATTATCACGCCCCATCAGGCAGCTTAAAGGTTCCCAGCCAGAAGGCTGTCAGCAGGGGAAACAGGGCCCTGGGACTACTGAGTCACTCTGCCACCTCCCTTCCTCCTATGCTACACTCTTTTTCCTTCTCTTGAGTTTTACATGCAACCAGCAATCAAGACAGGAAAAACAAAGTCTTACACACACCGACAAGATGCTGATTTGCCTATTCTATTAATAACACAAAATCTCAGCAAATGCAAATGGAATTACATGCATAATTCCATAAAAAGTTAAATCCAAACCAAACGTTTCCATTTTAAGTGACATTTGCAGAGACCCCCTCCATTCATATACCTTACACAGCCTTTTTTCTTTTTTTTTTTTTTAAGGGAGTAGCCTATATTTCTTAAGGAAAAAATGATGTGGACACAAAAAAAACAAAGAGAATATTTTTTTTAATTGTAAATACCATCTCTTATTCTGCTACACTGCACAAGTTTTAGCTACAACCATATATTTAGAAGTACTTTTGCCCTACAGTCAAATGCCTAACTTTTTTAAAGACCACAAAATTTTAAAGACTGTGATTTCAATCTGTTACAAGTAAAGAAGTGATTTGTTAGCACTGGGTTTAGAATAATGAAGCAAAATGTGTAGAAGACCCTGAGAAATAGTCATAGACATAAAAAATGCTTGGAAGAAAAAAAATTATAGTATCGACACTCAAAGAATAAATGTATACCATCGACATACACTCCAAGATCGGAAAAGAAATGGTTAGGTTACTTAGGAAGTAACTGTATTTTTTGAAAAGAAAACCACACACATCTCAAATGATATAAATGAATTAGGGTGCAAAAAGGGGATGGATGTAATACAACAACAATAAAATTAAAAAAAAAAAGAAAAGAAAAGTGTAGAAAGTTAATAAGCTACGAAAAGTGGTCCTGATTTACAATGATGGGACAGAGGAAAACAGCAGAGGGAATCTACAAACATGGGAAGGTAATCAAAGATAAAGAACAAAGCAGATTTACAAGGGAAAACCAAAGAGGGTGAACTAGGTTTTTTCAGTAGAAATTCAAAATGAACATTCTGAGCACAGGAGAGAAACAAATACTCCGTAACTTCCTGAATTTGAACCGAATTTGACCATCAGGCAAAAATCTAAAAACCCTCAACTAAGGCTACATCTATACACACAACACCAAGTGGAGAATGAAGGTCATCAAACACCCAAAAATATAAGGCAGAAAGCTGGGACCCCGCGAGAAAGACGATTTTTTTCAAGGAAATTATCCAAATTCAAATTAATGAGGAATTGTTGCAAAATTTCCTTTAACACTTTGCACCTAGGATATTCCAAAACAATGATCAAAGCTTCCGGAAAGAGGCCCACGAGTGGGCATTATTGTTAGATATATTTGAATATCCAGGCTCAGGAAAGCTGTAGAAAGTTTGTATAAAACTTTATATTGCCTACCAAATATGAGATAATGTGGCTGACCACTCTGCTCAGCTCTTTCAGAAACCACAGAGGGAAAAGATGATTTCAAAGACACAACATGTCATAACCAATGTATAGTCCTCAACACAAACCAGTCTTCCTTGCACAGTGAGTTTGCTATGAGATAGGGGTTTTGCAAAATAGAAAATGTTCACCACTTTTATTGTCACCAGAGCATAAAACAGCCAGAGCTCAGCCAAATGAAGAAACACATGACTCATATCACCACCTTCATTCCCCCTACCACCCACTTATAAAAGAAAAAAAGTTAAAATTTAAACAACTCAACCACATATTGATTAGATAATACTTGTCAGACTTTTGAGTTTCAGAGAGCTATAGCGTTCTCCCAGAAGTCAAGAACTGGATTAGAGTTGCCAATTCTTACTGATATTACTCCCACCATTTCACGAAAGATCGGATTTTATCACCAGAAAATAGGAATAACAAAATTTCAAGGGAAAAAAAAAAAAAAAAGCCCCAAACAGGTAATCCTTTCCTTTTAATCCATTTCGATTTCTGAAAACCCTAGTACATTATTCACCTCATTTTCCTGTGCACCAGTGAAAACTTTCTCATGAACCAGCACCAAGAAAACATGGTCCGGAGGGCACAAGCAATGCTTCTCAACTTGGGCGCCTAGGACCAGTGCCATCAGTATCTCCAGAGAGCCCGTCAAAAAGGCAAATTCTCAGACCCAGTGCAACTTCAGGGCTATGCCTGGAATCTGTGTTTTAACAAGCTCTCCAGGCAATTTGGGTGCAGGCAAAAGTATCAAGGCCACTGGGGTAACGTATATGGATTTCAGAACTAAGAAACAAGATGAGAGAGCCTGATGCAATTCTGTGAGCCCAGTTCTCCATCTGCAAACTCTGTGAAAATAATGTATTTTTTTCCAAACAAACCATGGCACAATTTTGCTATGAAATATATGGTCTGAAAACAGAACAGAATTTTGCAATCAGAGCTATCCCCTATCCAAGAAGTTAGGATCCATAAATACCAGCCAACAACCAGCGTACTTCTCCTTCGAGCACACAGTTCTACATCCTTCTGGGCTGGGACTCACCGCCCCCACCAAGCACATCATGTAAAAACACTGTACCCCATGAAACGTTGAGACTACTGTCAAATCTGTGATTTTGTTTTTATTTTGATCAACTCAGCAACCCTGGAAAGTAGATGTAATAACAGATACGCTCACCCCTTTTGGCAGGTGTAGAGTCTGAGGCTTGATGGAGGCAAGTTAGCTACCTCGATCACGTAGGTACTCTTAACACAAGAGTTGTCTTTTAAACTAGTAATCTATGTTCTGTCCCTTGGAACACAGCACAGTAGGATTCCTTCTCGTGGTGCTATCCCCAAATTCACAATTTCCCAAGCAGTCTGGTAGCCTGTTGTAATGATATACAGCACACATAGAGCCCTGCAGGATTATTGGCACATCCCCAGGCCTGCTGAGAGGCCTCAACCTTGCCCCCGACGGGTGGGCTAGGAATTCCACTCAGAGCCTCCAACCAGGTAATCTGTCTATCTCCCTGTGGGCCTGCCCTTAGGATCTCTTGGGACCATTGTCAGCTTCCTCGGATTTCCTTGGGTTTCCCCTGCACTCAGTAAGGCCAGCCTTCACCTCAACCAAAGATGATGGGCTCTTTCTCCCAACCCTTGAAAAACTCTCCCACCTAGAGAGGCAGGCATCACTCGTGGAGCCCCAAGACAGCAAGGCCCCTTGGAGGAGAGCCAGGGAACTGACTTCTGCATCAGAAGCTACTCTCAGGAGAGCGGCTGAGCACCGCCTCTGCAGACGCCCAGAACCCACGGTGTGACGCAACCAGGCAGGTAAGGCCCAACATGAGTCAAGCCAGAAAGGACAGTATGAAGATGCTCATGAACTCTTTCCAGGGACAAAAGGAACCCCCGAGGGCCAAACACAGATGAGTAAGTGATTCATCTAAGGGGGAAAATGTGGCTGGAAAATTCAGTGCTGAGCACCCGCCTTTACCCCTCCTGTTCCTGTTATACTAAACCCAGGCACCTGCTACAACTTACAACTGGTTTCATTTTTAATAGATGCCTGTTCCACTTTTCTTCCTTCACTGGCTATGATGAGGAACAGTGCACATGTAGGAGTTGGCCAGGGAACGGGGCTGGGGTAGAGAGGGGAGCAGACAATGACCTACACCAACCAGAGCCACCAATGCCACAAAATGTACCCTCAGATGGAGTCCCAGGAAATACCAGAAGGTGAGGGTCATGAATGAAAAGCCCCTTTCACTGTAAACAGGTGGGAAAGGGACCTACCTGGGTTATTAGAGCCCTGACCTTCAGTGTCCTACTCTGTTTCTCTCCCCAGACAAGGTACCAGTCCTCTCCGAGACTCTCAGGCCTCAAACAAGATTGATCAGAAGGCATCAACAGGTGTTCTAGGATCTGTTTTGGAGTCATGACTTTGATTCCTGGCTTTGTAACTATTATTAACAATAAGCTTCAGAAGCTGGGTAGGGTATCACTATAAATTAAAATGCACATACCATGTATTTTTACTCAAAACCCTTCAGTGCCAAGGTCATCTCATCCCAGAGATGGTTACTCAGCACCCAGACTGGTCCAAGTAAGTAAGTGCTCCATGAGTCAATGTTGAGTGCCGTGGTGTCAGGGGAGCCCAGAAGTGGGGCTAAAAACTTAGTAAATGCACTGGATTCCCGAAACACAGGTCAACGTGAGATGGGGTCTGTGGGGAAGGGCAGTGCGTAGACTCACTATGAGCATTTTAGAAATGTCAGGCACAGTGGCCACTATAGCCAATCATTTCATCCTGACATCTTTGACAATTAGGAGAAACCCAAGAAAAGTAAAAGCTCCCACAGATGAGTTAAAAGTAATCAATAAATGAGGAAAGAGGAAAGACTACCAAGATAAGTTCAATAAAGGCTAGACTGCAGGCTGACCTGAAGGTCTAGAATTGCTTTGCCTCTGGCCATCTATTAAACGTGTGTCATTCCAGCTAAGGAAAAATTATCTGTTGCCAAGTACATTGTATATTTTGCCCCACTGCCTTATCATACCGGATGTGTTGGATGTGTCCTCTCTGATTTGTGGTGCCAACAACAAAAAGATTTATCATTTCATTTTCCCTGGGGAGCAGCACTCCACAGAAATACTTTTTTTATCTATGTGTCCTCAGTCCTGTAAGACACATCTATTACAAGAATAGAAATGCCAGTCTGTTTTGAGCAAATTAGGACACACCTGGGTGGATGGCTCAGTTCACTGGAGAGTCATTCTGTACACCTAAGGGGTGTGGGTTCAATTCCCAGTCAGAGCACATTCCTGCAATGTGGGTTCAACCCCCAGTTGGAGTGCATACGGGAGGCAACACATCAATGTTTCTTTTCTCTCTCTCTCTCTCTCTCTCTCTGTCTCACTCTCTTCTTTCTAAACTTAATAAGCACACATGGCTTGCCTCTTTGTACAACCACATTAAAACTACAACTAAAACATAAGACATCCATCACTCAGAACTGCTAGAAATAAAGTTTAATGGAAGTCAGGCAACTATTGAATTAAAGAAACCGCATCCATTGAGTCTGGTAGGAAGGGCACAAATGTGGAACAGACTGGCTCCTTACCCATGTACACTGGATAAAAATTGGGAAGGATATATCAGGAATAAAGAGTCCCAACCCCACACCAGGCCCCCCAGTCCAGGGCTCCAGTGCCAGGAAGAAAGTCCCCACAACTTCTGGCTGTAAAAACCAAGTGGGGATTGAGTTGGTGGAAAAAACTTCTGGAGCCCCAAGCAGTTCCTCTTAAAGAACTCACACACGGACTCACCTACTCAGACTCACTCCCTCTGAGCTCCAGCACCAGCAGCCTGACAGGCACCAGCGGCACAAAGGGAGGAACTGCAGGGTCCATCATCAAGGTGAGCAGAAGCCATTGTCTCTTTTCTGCACCTTCTGCCCATAGAGCCAGAAGGCTGGTGCCATACTTGAGACTCCATCACCCTGGCTAATGCTGTTTGACCCACCTTCAAGATCCCCAGAGACTCTGCTCCATCCAACTTACAGGCCCACCAGACTGCTTTTCCATGTGAATGGCTGGTGTTGGCTCAGGCTTCACAGCTTCCTAAATCCTCTCAAACAAGCAACAGCTGCCTCAGGGAGCCCTAGGACTAGCACACAAGTGGCAAGCACAAGGCCCATGGGCCGAATACCGCCCTCCACCTTATTTTATCTGGCCCAGCACCTTTGGCCCGACACCTTGTTTCTACCCAGCTCACTTACCTGTTAAGGAGTAGTTACATTTATACAGTCCTAAAATGACATTTGACCCTTTGAAGGCAGCCATGAGTCTGATGTGGCCCCTAGTGAAAATGAGTTTGATACCCCAGCACTAGCAGCAGGCAGCCTAGATTCACAGCTTGGCTTCACCTGGGAACCTCCAAGCTCAGCACAAGTAGTAGCATCTCAGATTGCTTTAGAGCTCAGGCAGGGAGGCTATGGGCAAAACAGGTGGGGCAGAAGTTGGCCCATGCCACCCAGGAAGCCCGAGGGCCAGTGCACCCAGTGGGCAGCTACAGACCACACTGGAGCACCACCACCTGCCCCTGCACAGCTGATCCTCCATGGAGAGTGGGGGTTGGTGGTCAGTAGACACAGCCAGTCCTTGCAGCTGACTGGCCTGGGTAAATCCCTCCCACTGACCTGCCACCAGCAACCAAGGCTCAACTGCAAGGGAAGGGTATACTCAGCCCACATGAAGGGCACACCTCAAGTACCCAGCTTGGGTGATAGGGGAGGCTGTGCCACTGGACCCTACAGGAGACCTCCTGATATTAGGCCACAATATCAAGAAACGAAGTCAAAGCAGCTCTGCCTCATACACAGAAACAACCACATGGCAGCTGCCAAATTGAGGAGACAAAGAAACATGGCCCAAATGAAAGAACAGATCAAAACTCCAGGGGAAAAAAAAAAAAAAAGCTAAATAAAATCAAGATAAGCAATATATCAGATGCAGAGTTCAAAACCCTGGTTATAAGGATGATCAAGGTGTGTAGGGCCTTAACAGCATAAAAAAGATCTAGTCAGAAACAAAGGATACACCAATTGAAATAAAGAACAATTTACAGGGCAACAGCAACAGAGTGGATGAAGCCAAGGAACAAACAAGCAACCAATCAGAACAAGAAGAAGAAAAAGAATCCCAAAAAGTGAAGATAGTATAAGGAGCCTTTGGGAGAACTTCAAGAGGTCCAACATTCACATCATAGGGGCTGTGGAAGGAGAAAAGAAAGAGCAAGAAATTGGAAATCTGTTTGAAAAAAATAATAAAAGAACACGTCCCTAATTTGGTGAAGGAACTAGAGATGCAAGTCCAAGAAGCACACAGAGTCCCAAACAAGAGACCCACTCCAAGAAAATCATAGTTAAAATGCCAGAGGTTAAACAGAAAGAGATCATCTTAAAAGCAGCAAGAGAAAAGCAGTTATCTACAGGGGAGGTCCTATAAGACTATCAGCTGATTTCTCAAAAGAAACTTTGCAGGCAGGAAGGGACTGGCAAGACCAAGATTGCTCTTCCCAGGCAAGAAAAAACTAGGAGTTCATCATCACCAAATCATTATTATACGAAATGTTAAAGGGACTTATTTAAGAAAAGATCAAAACTGTGAACAATGAAATGGCAATTAATACATATCTATCAACAATGAATCTAAAAAACAAAGCAAACAAGAACAGAGACAGAATCATGGATATGGAGAGCATTTTGACGGTTGCCAGGTGGGAAAGGGTGTGGGGAAATGGATGAAAAGGTGAGGGGACTAAGGAGCACAAATATGTAGCTACAGAATTGCCAAGGGGATGTAAAGTACAGTATAGGAAATTGAGTGGCCAAAGACCTTATGTACAATACCCATGGACATGAACAATGGTGTGGGGATTGCCTGAGGGAGTAGGGGGGCACAGGGGGAAAAATCACGACAACTGTAATAGCATAATCAATAAAATATAGTTAAAAAATAAAATCAATGAACACATCTTTGGATAAGGATTAAAAATAAAAAAGGCATGCTTCCTACTGGAACAATGCACAGGTCAAAAAAAAAAAAAAAAAAGAAAGTAAATTAGGACACTATTAATCTTCAAAGAAACTGGCTTTTCCTATAACACCTTTGGAGCAAGGGAACTGAGCGAACTGCTTCAAGTCCTTGGGGTTTGGGGAGCAATAGCTGTCCCTAACTAGGGGTGGCACTGGTCCCCCAGGGGTACTGGAAACAAATGGGGCTTTGTGGTTGGTCACCGTGGGGTAGGGAACATTGCTGCTTAGCAGATGGCATCAGGACACTGAGGGTCCAGAGATACCTGGAAGGAAGGAAGAACCATCTTGGCCATGGTGCCAATAGGTTTCCACTGAGAAACACAATGTTATTTTTTTCCAGCTAGTTACCCACAGTCCCAGTGTCATTGTCTTTATTCACACATTCAGTTCCTCTTTCAACAAATAAGCAGCAAGTGTCTCCCTATGCCAGGTATGCTAGTCAGCACTGGTGTGAACAAGTCACACCCTACCACTTGCCCTTCACCATGCAACTTCAAATATTCATAGAGAAATGCAATGTAAATGCTTTGAAATTCGTAAACAACTTTAAAGTGCTCATCAAGTATTGCTAAATAGGAGTCTTGTTGGTCCTGGTAAAAATCACTTGTAATAAACACTTAACTACATGTGCAAATACTAAAGCTAAGTGGTTAAACAATATGCCCACGTTCCTGTTAATACCATACGTTTGCTGAGCAAACTCAACTCCTTTTTCATAGAAAATGGCTCAAACTTTGGCTTACCCCAGTTGGTTATCACTTGGCATTCCAAATGTATGGGGGTCTCAACAAGTGTGGTCTTACTGGGAGGTTTGGCATGTGGTACTTATAGAGCAACGCAACTGCAGGTGTTAATTTTGATCCGACATGTTGCAACTAATTATTTTTTAATCGCTGCTTAGGACTATGGGCAGGTGAGTCAATACACAGAAACGCTAAGCAAACAGTGGAGGTGTATTGCCAGTGCATTGCCTGCCTTTCTACCAAGCACAAAAATGGCCTGTGATATAGCTCTAGCATTGTTTTCCATGAACATCAATGGTTGGCCCCAAAGTTTTCTTTGTGCCATATCTGCACTGGTACCTTTAAAAAATCCCTATGTTTGTGACCATGGGCAAGTGACTTGAACTCTTAAGGTCTGCAAAAGGAGCTGACTAAACTGGGAAGAGCTGTGGTGATCCCCAAGAGGCACGCCAGGCCAATTTTCAGTATTTCAAAAGGCCCAACAGAAGCCCTGGCTGGTAGCACAGGGGATAGGTGCTGGCCTGCGAACCCAAAGGTCACTGGTTCGATTCCCCAGCCAGGGCACATAACCAGGTTGCAAGTCAGGTCTCCAGCCAGGCCCATGACTGGAGGCAGATGAAAGCACCATACATTGATATTTCTCCCCACCTCTCCCCCTCTCCCTCTCTCTCTGGAAATAATAAATAAAATCTTTAAAAAAAAAAAAAGGCCCAACAGAGATGACACATTTATCCTATGACAGCACGGGCTAAAATGTATTTGCTTTGAACCAGAATTATGTCAACTTGATGTGCATTAGCCACGGTGAGACCACAAGGAGGAGAAGCCCTTGCTGGCAGCTGGGTCTGTCCTTTGTTAATAAAAATATAAAGCAAGTGAATTAAGGCTGCAAGCATACAGCTTCCTTGTGGTTAAAAGTTGGTCTTTAAGATCCCTTCTTCTCTACAAATGTATAATTCTAACCTTCACAGGAAACTATTCATATCAAGAGTAACCTATTCTTGGTGTGGCCCTAATACACAATGAACAATAGCTAATAACTTTCTCTTAGCTTCTCTACACATGGGCCTACCTTTTCAACTAATTAGGAACATATTTGTTTATAAGAGGTACCATATTTCCTAAATCAATTTGATGCAACTATACATTCTTTGAAGATATTAAGGAAAGGTCTGGATTTGCTCAATTAGCAGTTTCTTCCTCAAGTTCTTGCTCTTCTAAAAGCTCAGGCATTTAGATGTTCATTTTTCTTCTTTGATCCTTTTCTTTCAAAAAGCAGCACAAAGGTTTCAGCTGGCCCCTATGCTGTCAACTGAGTGACATCCTGGAGCTCCCTGGTCTCAGCGCTCTTATCAGTAAAGTCTGGGCCACAAGGTCAGCCTGCTGTGAGACCTGTGATAGAGAAGCAGCTCCGATGACAAAGGGTAAAAAAACATTAGAAGTCTAATGCATTACTTAATGTAGTTTATGATAATTGAAACGATTAATAATGGACTATGATTTTAAATTACGTGAAATTTTACATGGAAATGTTAAAGAGACTTATTTAAGAAAAGGAAGACCAAAACTATGAATATGAAAATGACAACAAACTCAACTATCAACAGCAGAATCTAAAAAAATAAAAACAAAAACAAACAACAACCAGGATAGGATCAGTATCACAGGTATGGGGATCATTGGGAGGGTTATCAGGAGTGGGAAGAAGGAGAAATAGGGAAATGGTGCAGGGATTAGAAAACATAATTGGTGGGTACAAGATAGGGGATGTTAAGAATAATATAGGAAAGGGTGAAATCAGGGAATATATACGCAGGACTCATGGACATGAACTAAGGGGGGTGGGACTGAGGGAGGTAAGTAGGGTATTGGGTAGACGGAAGCAAAGGGAAAAGAAATAAGGACAATAGCATAATTAATAAAATATACTAAAAATAAAAATAAAGCAAATATTTTAAAATGCACTTTTAAAATATTTGATTTTAATATTTAGTTTAATATTTTAAACTTTTAAAAAGGTTTTCTACAGGAATTCTACAATATACCCTTTCCTGCATGAAAAAAAAAAAAGGAAAAAGAAGTGTCTCTTAGAAAACCAATCCTGAATCCCAGCTTTGCATTTGGTTGTGATTTTAGAATCATTACATAAGATCTGTGCATGTAATTATTTTGAGATACAACTATTTTGAGTGCTTGCCATGACAGGAATGAGGCTAAAAAACACCATCAATTGTGTTGTTTAATCTTCACAAATAAAGTGAGTTCTGTTATCACCATGATATAAGAAAGACATTTAGGCACAGAGCGGAAACTCAACCAAGGGATGGACCTGACCCACCTCAAAGCTGAGCCACTGTCCTTAGCTACACAGGGTGGCCAGTAGGTAACAGCTTGTCATAAGTCACTTGTGAAAACCAGCCCACAGCCTTTCCTTGCTTGCAGTTTCATGCGTCCATGTTGGTCTTCAGACTGTATCACTAGATTTTTTTCCTTCCTAGTTATTTTCACACATTTTGCTTCATTTTCTTTTCCTGTCAAGCAACAGATCAACATAAAATACTCAAGCAAGCCCTGGCTGGTGGCACAGTGGATAAGGTGCCAGCCTGTGAACCCAAAGGTCGCTGGTTTGATTAAATATTGATTAAAAAATAATAATAATAAAATAATCAAGCAGATCATGCAGGCAAAAACAAGCAAACAAGCCAAAATAATAATAATAACACCTTGCTGCTGACGTATAATTTGAAGCTGTATTTATGACATCATGATGAATCTTTTCACCCATGTACCGATCTCTCTACTTCAAGGTCACAAGGTTCCGTGCAATTCTGTGCACAGAGAACACATTACATTTCTCCCACACACCTGCTCCCATGTGGATTCTCAGGACAGTGCACCATCTTTTACCCAGCTGTCCCAGCAGGACACCTCTTAGCCCTGCTCTCTTTGATGCTCCCAAATCCAAAATCATCCCAAGGGATTCACTTGACTACCTCAGCATCTCTTCTGTCTATCCATCTCTCCAGGGCCCCTGCCAGGTGGGCACTCATCTCCTTGCCCATCACCCCCTTCCATGAATCCAGGAGCAATTTAATTGGTCTTCCTGATACCTGTTTGGAACTTCCCAACTATAGTTCCAAAGTGGTCTTTCAATTGCACACAAAGGCTGATCATGTTTCCTTTTCCATTGCCCTACCTGTAAAGTCAATTCTCAACTACTAAGTGTAGCATGAAAAGGTCCTGAAACCATGGCCCCTCACTCCCTTTCTTGCCCAAACCCCCAAACAGACCTTTATATCCTCTGGGTCAGGACCAGTGAAGAGCCATCTGCCTGGAAGCCCTCTCTCCCTTCCCTGGGTAAAGTCCTATCCATTCCTCCATACTCTGGCACAGCACCACCTCTCCTATGAAGCCTTCCTGATGGCCAGGCAAACTCTGAAACTGTGAGCATGCCCTTCTGAGGCTCAGCTCAGGAACCTCTCCTACCCGCCACTCCACGCTGTGATGTGGGTCCTTCTCCCCCACAGAAAGTGGGCTCCTTCCCCAGTGGCTTGGGGGATGGCTGTCTTTGTACCCTCACCACATAGCACAGGCCCTGGTGCAAAGCAGGGGCTCAGTAATGTCTACCAATTAAATAAATACAAAGAAAAACAACATACATGGGAAGGAAAGAAAACCACTAACTTTACAATTTACTGAGGGGAGAACCAGACTTGGAATATGATTTGAGCTTATAAATCATCCTACAATGGGAGAGGTGAAGAAAGGCAAGGTATTCTTGGACCAGAGATTTGTACCAGAAGGATAGAATTTAATAAAAAATACTTCCTCTCTGAATGCCTGCATCATACTCTGGGCAAAGGTTGAGTCCCTCCCACTAAAACGCAAAGCCCTCACTCAAGTGGGGATTCCAGAAGGATCAAGTCACATCTTAAAATACACTCTGTGCCTCAGAATATAACAAGAATATAACAAGCCATAACAATTACATTTTATGTACTATTTAGTAGGGATTAGTGGTTGTGGAACTAGTGGCTATTTTTAAAAATTCAGTTGACCCTTAAAACAACACGGGGGTAGGGGTGTTGAACCTTTGTGCATGTGAAAATAAACTTGTAACCTTTGACTCACAGATACTTAAGTACTGACCGGAAGCCTTACAGCCAACATAAATAGTTGATTAACATATATTTTGTAAGCCCTACGTCTCATATACTATATTCTTACAATAAAGTATGCTAAAGAAAATGTTACAAAGAAAATCAGAAATAAGAAAAAATACATTTATAGTATTTATTGAAATAAGTAGACCCATGGAGTTCAAAGTTGTGTTGTTCAGGGTCATGTGTAGTTTAAGCCATGTGAAATCAAGAGAATAAATAGAGGTTCTGAGTAAATTAGGAGATCTCGGTGCAGTTTTCAAACTCCAGGCTTCCTTCCCACAGTCTTTTATCTTCCAGGGACAGTAACTGTCATGGATAATAAAAGAGCAGCTCAGACGCTGCTCTCCTTACTCAGCCCTCCCTCTGACTCTCAGGATTTGAGTATATGCAGTAAGAAGTAAGCTCACAGTTAAGTTTAAATAGCAAAGGCATTTCCCATCATTTGAACATTACTACTGTGGACATACTCTAAAGGCTCACTTATGAATACCACATCTGTTAGGGAACCACTTTGAAAGACTGTCTTGTAGCCCTGGCTAGGTAGCTCAGTTGGTTAGAGCACTGTCCCAATACACCAAGGCTACAGGTTCAATCCTCAGTCAGGGCATGTCACAAGAGTCAACCCCAATGAATCACATAAACAAGTAAAACAACAAATTGATGTGTCTTTCGCCCTCTAAAGTTAATAAAGTAAAAAAATACTTTTTAAATTATTTTGTAGAGATAAAATACTTGCCATGCCCTTCATATTTTGAGTAAAAAATCTGCCTACCCAAACATTATCTTGAAATTTTGTCTCAAGTTTGTAAAGTCACAACGTCCATGTACAACTTACATACAGCCAATTCTCATTATTCACAGAAAATTACGTCCTGTAAAGTTACTATGAACACTAAATTCACAAATGCTAACCACTGTTCCCAGGGGAAAGATAGGGTTAGGTGCCTGAGAGCCTCTGGCCCCAGCACTTTGTGAACTAAGCAATACATACATAACCTTGCTTTATGGGTGATTCTGTTTAAAGATATGCCAAAGAACTATGTGCACGACCCATGGACATGAACTAAGGAGGGGGAATTGCTGGAAGGAAGGGGGTGGTTCTAGGTGGGAGAAGGGAATGGGAGAACTGTAACAGCATAATCAATAAAATATACTTTAAAAAAGATACCGCATTTAATCTATATTGCTGGCTTCTGAATATTGAACTGATGGCCAACAGCACTGTAGCTTATTCCTGAAAAAGTTTACCTAGCACAGGTATTTTCTCCACAAGGCACATCCTAGCCTTCTTGCACTTAGGAACACTGGCCAGCACTTCCCCACTATGCTTGGGAGCTGTTTTAAACAGCGAAATCACCAACAAAAAGCACAAAAGAAATGCAAAACAGTATAGTACTATGTAGACCACTTGCTTGTGGCATGAGAGCTGAACTAAGGAGATGGTGGAGCTCTGCCTTGTTCAAACCTGAGCTGAGAACTTGCAAGTGAGGCAACTCAGATTTTTCCCTGCTCCACTCATGTCCAGGGATGACTGCAAAAGCATCGCAGGTCTTGCTGCAGAGTGGGGGTGGGGGGATGACAAACACCTCTTAGTGTGTGGATGAATTTGCAAATACAGAATCCATGAATGATGAGGACTGACTGTATTATGGTACATTTGCAACATTACTTAGACTAGATAAGGTGCTGTGGGAGAGTCCAACAGAACCAAGCCACAGTGCAGTTCCTGACTGAGGCAGCTACAGTCCAGCACTGACCCTTACCTTTTGTCCTCCTGAATGTACTTGGGGATACCCACCCCCTCTTGCTACTGAGCCTCAATGAGACACATGTAAGGTTGGACAGCACCCCTCCCACCCCCATGTGGTTCCAATACACCATCCAGGTAGGCAGCAAGCTCTCTCTGCCCAAGAACTACCTGCTGAGAAAGAAGAAACCAATGGTAGCAATTAACTATGGATACAGACTGGATAAACTGGGCATGTAACTCAGAAAAAGTTCAAAGAAATGAGGGACCATTATAATATAACTCCTAGTCCCCTTTATGTTAATCATATACAGTTTCTTTGAGCTTCCAACTATTAAAACACAAAAACAGCTACGAATTAATGCTGAATCTTCTTACCCCAGGGATCATTACTACCCATGCTTGGACACAGAAAAGAACAGCAAAATAGTGGAACTCTACGCATTTCATTAGGAGATGCATTTCCAAGTAAATTTTACATTCTCCTTTTAATATACAGGGTATGCACGATCAATTGGCAATAACTTTGCATTTCCTTATTTCACATGCTTCTTAATTTGAACAACTATAATTTTAAGGTTATGATTTAACGTCATTGTTTCAGATACAAAGTATTAAGTTCTGAGAGCAACCATCATGTCAAACAAATACAATCTTAGAGGAACCATAATTTCTGGAAGGCGTGCAGGGCAAACTGCTAAGGAAATTGAGATTCAGTAACATCCCTTTACATACAGTTTACAACATGAAAAGGTGTATGATGCTGATCCCAATGTCACCACACCAACAAGGAAAACGCACAAGTCCAGATATTGTACACAGAATCCAGGAGATCATCAATGAAGATCCAGGATGTTTACCTTGACATTTTAAAAGAAGTAACTGTACTGTGGATGAAGCAAGTTACAAATGGACATCATTTTATCTTCCATCAAGATGGTGCACCAGCACATAATGCCAAAAAGGTACAAGTATTTCTCAGTGTCAGTGTTCCTAAATTCTGGTCAAAGGAAATCTGGCCGCCTAGTTCACCAGACGCAAATCCTTTAGACTATTATGTATGCACCATTTGTGAGAAAGAAGTTAATAAACAACCTCATTCCAATAAAGAGGCTGTTAAAGCTAAGACCAAAACATTATAATGTCCATGGATAAAGAAAAGTTAATGAAAGCATGCTCAAGATTCTGAAGTTGACGCGAGTCTATTATTGCAGTAAATGGAGACTTTTTTGAACAATTTAAAAAATAATGACTATGTTTATGTATTTACATATAAGAATAAATTTATTTCAAAATATAACACTTTAGGCCCTGGCTGGTGACACAGTGGATAAGGTGCCAGCCTGCAAACCCAAAGGTTACTGGTTTGATTCCCAGTCAGGGCACATAACCAGGTTGCAAGCCAGGTCTCCTGCCAGGTCCTTAGCTGGAGGCAGGTGAAAGGCAACCATACATTGATGTCTCTCTCCCTCTCTGCTTCTCTCCCTTCCCCTCTCTCTGTAAATAATAAATATAAGCTTTAAAAAAATAACTTTTGTGGTATGTTATTTTACTAAAATTTTGCCAATTTATCTCACATACCCTGTATTTATCAAACTTATATATATTATATATATATATATAATATATATTATCATTCACGGGTATAATGATTATAATAACTAAATACAGGAAATTTAAATGTATAGACATATTTTTTACAAGCACAAATAGATTACCCTAGGATAACATTCTGTGAGAACAGAATATAAATTTAGCCCTGACCAGGGTGGCTCAGTTGGTTGGGTGTCATTCTACAAAAAGAAAGGTCACTGGTTCAACTCCCAGTCAGGGTGCATGCCTGGATTGAGGGCCAGGTCCCAGTTATAGGAGTGTGAGAGGCAATCAACTGATGTTTCTTTCACACATCGATGTTTCTTTCCCTCTGTTTCTCCCTCCCTTTTCTTCTCTTTGAAAATAAATGAAACCTTTACAAAAATTTTTTAAAAAGAGGAGGCAGCAATTCTAATGGTTAGAGAAGACTCTATTCAAGAAGAGCAGCAGAGCACTGGTGCACCAGCCTGCCTGTTTGTGGAATTTCAAGAAGGCGGGCCTCGGTGGGGTACACAGGAGGGCACTACAGAGACCCCAGATGTTTGCAACACCTTAGGAGGCTCCTGGCCATGTTCTCCAACCTGGGAGCCACCAGAGAGGCAGATATCACCAGAGAGCTCAATGACCACTTGTCTTTATAGCCTGAATCACTTAAGACCTGCAGTTGGATGTTCACCGTCCGAGGGTACCTGCAGTCACCTGCAACTGAGACTTGGTTCAGCACAGTCTCCCTTACCCATGGGCTGCATGCGCTGCACAAGGCCTCGGCTCACCGGCAGAAAGGAATGGTCTCTGCCACTGCTCCCTCAGTGCATTCATATCTTTTTTGTTGATTAGTGTGGTTGTGCTTAAAAATACTCGCTGTTTTCCTGGCTGGTAGCACAGTGGATAAGGCACCGGCCTGCAAACCCAAAGGTCGCAGGTTCGATTCCCCAGCCAGGGCACATAACCAGGTTGCAAACCAGGTCTCCAGCCAGGTCTATAGCTGGAGGCAGGTGAAAGGCAACCACACACTGATGTCTCTCTCCTTCTCTGCCTCTCTCCCTTCCCCTCTTTCTAATGAAATATTAAAAAAAAAAAAAAAAAAAAAATCTATTAAAAAAAAAAAAAAAAAATACTCGCTGTTTTGCAAATGTTACTTATAGGGTAATTTAAGTATTGGAAGGAGTGATGATGAAATCCACTGTTACATTAAAAATCAGAGACTGGGATGGGTAGGAAGAGGCGAAGGGAAGCTAAAAAAAATTAAATTAACTTAAAACTCAGGTTGCCATATCAGGAAGTAGCTTTAATAAAATTCAAGTCACACATGTAAAGGAAAAGAGGTATAAAGAGTGGTTATTTAAGTTTGAAGATCAGTGCTTCTTTCCTGCCTCCAGGCCCTTTTGCTCTTGACATCTAACTAACAAAATTGGGCTTACTCAGGAGTGAAGCTGAGGAAGGAAGGAAGGAAGGAAGGAGGAAGGAAGGAAGGAAGGAAGGAAGGAAGGAAGGAAGGAAGGAAGGAAGGAAGGAAGGAGAAGGAAAAGAAGAAGAAGAAGAAGGAGGGGGAGGGGAGTCTATTCAAGTACTTTTTTTTCTTTTTAATTTAATTTTATTGGTGTTGTATTACATTCATCCCCTTTTTCCTCTCCTCTGTTTCCCTCCCCACCCACCCACTCCCCCCCACAAAGTCAATTCCACTTGTTGTCCATGTCCATGGTTCTTCCATGCTAGTTCCTTGACTAAACTGCTCCCCTTCTTTGCTGCCCTCCTCCTCACCCCTCTCCTCTGCCCACCGAAGGTCTATTCGTTATATTCAGGTATCTGGTACCTGGAGAGTATTATGCTTAGTGAAATACGCCAGTCAGTGAAAGACAAATACCATATGATCTCACCCATTACAGGACAATAATGAAAAAACAAACAAACAAGCAGAACAGAACCAGATAAAGGAATACCATGAATAGACCTTCAAGTACTTTTTTATGGAAGATGGTCTTTGTGATATTTAGATTCCATTGGTTGGTTATACTGAAAAGAATGACATAACAGCTTTGTTTAAATATGTCAATATTTACAATGAACTGGAAATCACGTACTTTGCAACACTTAAATTATGATAAAATTTGAGCTATCAACTCAAAGTGTGAAGGGTAGAGAGCTTTATGAAACTATTTTAAGGATCAGGTGAGCAAAAAACAGAGTGCAGGCCCTTCAAAAGAAAAGCCTACCCCACAGCTCCAGCATTGTCGGGGACTTAACACCTACAAAAGAAGCTAGATATTGGGGGTTTCTATGTATAATTTACCTTTCTCTGATACGTTGGTTCAGAATTTTTTTAAACAGCTTTCAGGCCAAATAAAACACATATATCAGCAAGATTTTTTCTGTCTTGACTCTGAGCAATACTTACCATCCTCTGTCAACTTTTCCACACACTGTTAAGGAGAAGCCTCACAGAACACCTCCTGGTGTGCCAGGTACTATCCTGGGCTCTGGTGACACAAAGATGATAGAAACTCAACATCTGTCCTCAAGGAGGACAGGCTGGGGGTCATCAACCAGTAGACAAACTTTTGCAATATCATCTGTTAAATGCAGTACTAGAGTTAGGCCCCAGGAGCAGTGGCCATAGGCTTTGGCATGGGTTGGTCAGAAACAAATGGTTTTATAGTATTTGTGAAGGCTGGTGACTGAAGAGAAGACAGGACCAGAAGCATTGTGAATAACCAAGACAAGCTGTGATTTCCATGTTGGTGGCGTGGCTAGCCTGGGAAGGCTCCTTGGGAGGTGGGCCAACAAGGCAGACAGGAGCGAAGATCATGGCAGGATGTTCAGAAGCAAAGAACACCCACAGAGAAACAAAAACCAGCTCTGCTCCTCATTTTCAGTTATTGTGTTAAATGCAAGCACATGATGGAAATAAACCATTGAGACAAGATCCAAAAATAATCTTAACTGGGCATAAAAGTGCCTATAAAAATTCTTCTTTTAATCACTTCTGGAAGGCAGCTGAAAGGTACGTACAGCAAAACTCAGCTTGGAAGCAATCATCTTAATCTGTTTCTTTGAAAGATTAATTAAAACTGAGATTACCGATGGCAGCAGATGAGGTGGGGGCGGGGGGCTGCCGATGGGGCATGGTTGAGATGAGACAGAAATTGTTTTAAGATCACAAAAACACAGCTGTGGGCCAAATGTGGAGATGTTGCCTACAACCTGCTTCTTCCTAGGCCCATAACTCAATCCCCGGGAGATAACACGAGTTAATGACCTGGACCTCAGAAACAGCCTGCAGCAGGCAGTGGGCAGAGCAGCAGGGCACCTGGGTGGCCTTGAACTCCTGCATCCCACCTGCAGCAGCTATAGAAGAAAAAGAACAGGCTTCACCCAGAGGAACCAACAAAGGCTGCAAGGAACACTACTGCTGCTCTAAAGTCTAATTAGATTTTAAGAATTTGTTTAAGATGATTTCAAGGATCTCATCAGCTTGGGTCTAGAGCAGTACAGGTAGTAAGAAACGAGAAAATGAGAGAATACACAGTTGGCATGGGCCGTTCTCCAAAGGAGGCCTCCAAGAAAGCAATTTTTCTCTGATGGAGGGCTAAGAGTTTTCAGCAGCAGCAAACAGGAGATGTAGCAGGAGACCCATGTGAAAATTCTGGTTGAAGGACCCAAAATTCAAACATACTGTCACTGAGCATAGCCCTAACTTGAAAGATGCTCCATGGCGCTCACCAGAAAAATAACAATTTTGGCAACAGTTCCCAGAGCTCTTAACTCCACAGCAGAATGGAGGGAGGAGAGAGGGTGACAGCTGTGTGAGGGGAGGGCCATACATCCCTGCCCAACGCAAGTCCACTGTGGAATCCAGGTTAAGGAACCCTGGATGTAGGCTATCAAATACCTGAAAACTGAGTTTTCTTCAGTAAGATTCCCTCACAAAAAACCAGCACATTTCTAGCTGTGCTAGCTGTTGGAAGTCCTGAACTCCAAGTCGTATCCTGATGGCCCCGCGTAAGCACTACAGCATCTCTCTCCCCAGATGCACACTGAGGGGGCTGGACTGAATTTAGTTAGCAGACTTGGGTCCTTTTCACTTCCATATGCCCTTATTGTCCTGGTTCGGCAATTTCCATTAAATTTCATATAAAACCTCATGATGAATCTCATTCTAGATGTTTTCACCATGTGCATTATGTACCCAGTGGATAATACCGCCATTTTAAGAAGGGAAGTGAGTCTTGGCTGGTGTGGCTCAGCTGGTTGGAGCAATGTCCATAAGTCAAAAGGTCGCAGGTTCAGTTCCCAGTCAGGGCACATGCATAGGTTGCTGGTACGGTCCCCAGTCAAGGCACATATGGGAGGCAACCAATCAATGTTTCTGTCTCACTGATGTTTCTCCACCCCTCCCTCCGGAAAAAAAAAAAAAAAAAAGGGTGGGAGAGAATCAGAATTCAGGGAAACACACTAAAATTTGAATCTCAAATATATTATTAACACCAAGGGTAGGGTTAGGCTTAATAATACAAATCCTAGAGTGGGCCTCTATTTCCTCATCTATAAAGTGGGAATAATAATAATAATAGCCCTGGCTGGTAGCACAGTGGATAAGGCGCCGGCCTGCGAACCCAAGGGTTGCAGGTTCGATTCCCCAACCAGGGCACATAACAAGGTTGCAAACCAGGTCTCCAGTCAGGTCTGTGGCTGGAGGCAGGTGAAAAGCAACCATACATTGATGTCTCTCTCCCTCTCTGCCTCTCTCCCTTCCCCTCTTTCTAAAAATAATGAAATAAAATCTTTAAAAAAAAAAGTTAAAATAATAATAATAATAATAGTCTTCCTTACAGAGCAGTCATGAAGCGCAAATGAGTACTTGCAAAACACTAAGAACAAAATCATCCAAAGCATTATATGTCTAAATAAAAATATACAACCATTTTATATACCATGAAACAGAGCTGCAAATCAATTACACCCCAAATTGGAGGGGCAGCATGCTGCAAGGGGATACTCACCCGGGGCAGTGACAGTACCCAGCCCCACTTCTCCCAGCTCCTGGGTAAACCACACTGGGCCCCGATAAGGCCAAGTACCAGTCCTGCAGTTCTCACACCTGTTGCCCCTCCAGTGCCCCTACCATGCTCGGTCTGGCCCCCTTTGCTGGGACCACTGTGCCAGCATTCCAACTTTCTCTTCAGGCTGGCCCAGCCCCAATCCCCTGACCCCAGAGACTGAAGTTGGTTTCTAAAATTCTAATATTCTACTATAATAGTTTCATCACCTGAATAGTTTAAAAGCTTATATCACCAGCTAAAATGATAAACATTTCAACCTAGAACCCAAACTCATCATGATCTGACCCTTACCTACACTTCTAACCTTATTGATTCTTTAGTGTCCTCCACACCCACCTGACTGAGCCCCCTCTTACCCTTTATGGCAACCTTACCATCCCCCATGGTGTGCTTCCCATGTTCATCCTGCCAGGGTTCCATCCCCACAGCTGACATTCCACGTCCCCTACCCGCAACCATGCTTCAGGGTTTGGCTCATATTCTAACACGTCTGCCATGTCTCCCACAGGTGGAATTAATGTCTCCATTTCCAAACTCATGCAGCACTTACCTCTGCTTAGGGAAAGCAAAGAAGGGCCTTGTCAGAGCCTGATTTGAATTTCAACCTAGCCACTTGCTAGTTGAATGTCCCAGGGTGAGAAAATTAAAATCTTGAAACTTATCTCACTGAGATTATAAGGATAATGGGGATAATATACTGGAAACGGCTGGCTTAGTTGCTCTTCACCTTCCCTCTCTTGTAGAATTTATTACTTCTCAAATTTTAATATAGTTATTTAAGCTTGCAAGTTTTCTTCCTACTAATCCCACAAGCTTTTTGAGAGTAGGATATTTGTCTTTCTCTAAGGACCTAGCACAAGGCCTCACACTTAGTAAGAGCTAAAAGAAAATGTTTAAGTGTATGAATAGATAAATGAAATATTTTATACTTAGTCTTATATTCTTTTTAATCATTCCCCATTTGAACCTATATTATTGTTAGTGACAGTAATGAGCCCGTAAGTTTAGTATAGATAGTCAAATAGTTCTGAGGCGAAAATTCTATTTTGAGTCTTGAATGACTTGATTCCATTCATTCAAATTTATTTACTTTCTATTTCTTTCCTTCATGAATCCTACTCCCAGAAACCAGTGACTGACACAGTGTGGCCTATAGAAAGACAGGTTCCTGTTCCCAAAATCACCCACTGGCACTGTAAGAGCATTTTAGCAAGCTTCATCAATTTAACCAACTGGGTGTTTTCTTTTTCTTTTAAAAAACACTTGAAAATCATCATCCTGAAAAGGAATATTTTATTCATGTCAGTTTAACTAATGACAGGAAAATATTCAGTACTCAAAATGGAATGAAAAAAAAGAACGGTCAGTATGAATTTCCAAAGGCATCTGGAAAATTGGCAAAAGAATTAAGAATGTGCAAAGCAACCGGTGATCCCAGCTGGGGTGAAATTTCCTTCATGTGCAAACTCTGAATAGAAGATAAGCTTCTAAGACTGACTGTTTGATGTTTTCCTTAATGCGCGATATCAACGCTAGCCCTGCTTTAGGAATTCCCAGAGACAGTCCTCTGGAAAGTTCATTTACATAGTGATTCTGATTTAATCAGAAGAAAGTACATCTACAACTTGTCCCAGGGCCCCAAACAAGTTTTAAGTTAAAGTAGTTGATTTTGCTTGGAGAATAACAAGAATCCAGGCAGAAGTTGGACTTAAAAGAGAACTTAAATCTTTCCCCTATACTCCCAATGGTCAAAAGATGGAAATATCACCTCTCAAAGTTTAAGTCACCTTGTGCTTTGGGGTGGGGTATGCCATGGCCATGCCTAAAATGACCTCTAAGAATAGCCTTCTCACTGGGCTTCCACTGATGTGCTACAAGTGGGTATGCTGATTTCACACCCTCCCTTGACCTCAATCCACATGGAAGGTATCAAAAACATCAGAAAAACACCCCAGCTGGGTGGGTCAGTTGGTTTGAGCCTCAAGCAATGCAGCAAAAAGGCTTCAGGTTCAATCCCCAGTCAGGGTGCATATGGGAGGCAACCCATTAATCTGTCTGTCTGTCTGTCTGTCTGTCTGTCTCTCTCCCCCCGTCCCCCCTTCCTCCCCATCCCTCCCTTCAAATCAATAAACATATCCTCTAGTATGGTTTTTAAAAAATTAGTAGGAGACCACAGGGAGCAAACCAAAAGTCACAGACTTTGTGACCACTTTGTTGTCAGCCTCTCCCAGAAGAAGGACAGAGCTTCAGACACATTATACTTGATAAGGGCACCAAGATCAAGAAGACCATTTTAAAGAAAACTTTCAAACTCATGGCCATTAACACTCACTGGAAGTAACTGGATGATAGCCAGCCAGGAAAGGGCACGTTACTAAAACTGGCCCTCCAGCCCCTGAGAGGCTCAGCAGAACTTTTCTTGCTGTGAGGAGAGGAGGAAGGAAGGTCTGGTTATTGTACCAATGTTCCAGGAGGCACAATAATTAGGTCACATTCCCACTTTGGCCTGGATAAGGCCACTCGGCTGCTCCAGGCCACATCTGGGAGGCGCTGTGCAAAGCCAAACCTGGCTCTCTGATCAGCATCTGTCCATGAGGCCTAAGGGAGGCACCTCTGGCCACCACCCCCCCACCCCGCCAGGAGAGCAGGGTCCTGATATCCTAACGAGTGTGTCCCAAGAACTGTGGGCAGAACACAGCCCTACACTGAAGTTCACACCCAGGGCTTGCATAGCACGAAAGAGACACACACCTAACGTGCACACACATGACCCCCATCCAACCCCTCAGCTCACTTCACCACCACGCGCTGTGTGACACAGTCCTTCCCACCGGAGCTTACACACTGAGTAATCAGCCCCTTCTCTAACCAGGCCATCTCGCCTCCTCTGCCAGGTTCTGCAAATGAAGCCCCACGGACTGGAAACACCTTCCATGAAGTATGGCTGTGTCTCCAGCAGCTCCCTGGGGCTGGGGCGTAAGTCATGCAGGCTTAATGAAAATGTTCCTCACAGTTGAAATTGCAAGCCTTGCCTTGATCCAAGGCTCATAAAGCATTTTCCTCTAGCCAGACTCTGTGGGCAGAGCACTCACGTGACTCGGGAGCCGGGTCACACACATCCATGCCATAGCTCCTGACATCTCAGGGTGTGATGTTTCTCTTTTCACAGCAGACAAATGCGCACAATGGCAGAGTTTTTCTGAAATGCTGCTGGAACCTCCAGTCCTAGGCAATCACAGGGCTGTTTAGGGGCCCTCAGAAGCCTTGCAAGAGTGAATTTCTCACAATTTATTCGCTTAAGAGGCACACTAGATGAGATGCATTTGAACCTCTGCAATTAGCAGGTCAGAACCTCTTCCGGTGCCTCTGAGAAGCACACAACAGGGACACAAACATCGAGGTACAACACAAACATTTCCTGGGAAAAAAGGGCACACTAGATTATTTCAGGGCTTTCTTCTCTTCTGCTTTTAACTGGCTTTACTTGACAACATTTATTTGCAGGCAAAGGATCTAGAAGACTGTGGAGAAGGCTGAAAGCTGAACGTGAGAAAACTCATAAGGTTTCAGGGTGACCTGGGTAAAATTCTACAATGACAAAGAGTTCAAAGTCTCCTCCTCCCAAAGCAGAGGGAAAAACAATCCAGTGCCCACAAAGGGTCTCCCAAAATATTGGAGAAGGAGCTACTGACACAGACATCACTGAAGAGCGGACTTCTGAAAGTGCCAGCTCCAGGAACTGCCATGAGCCACGCAGGAAATACCAGCCACATAGGAGCTGGTAAGTGGCAGGTGCCTCCAGGCAAAAGGGAATCTGGGATAGAAACTGCTGAGGTTTCCTCTCTCCAACCAGAGGCTCCATTTCCTCACTCACTCATGAAAGCAAAAGAGGGAGAGACAGGTGTGAAAGAAAGATGGTTTTCTTTTTTAAAAGGAATATTTCAGAATTCCTATTCCAATAGACAGAGCTAGCATTTATTGAGCAATTATTAGGACACGGTAAAATACAGATCTACAACATTTAGTAAGAGCTTACAACATCTACATATTGTACCTATTTCAAGCTTGCGATAAAAGTTAGCTATTATATTATGTATACAGTGTGTGTCATTATTCTGAAAACAGTGATTAATTGGAAAATTGAATATGTGAATAGCTCATTATTTTATTAAAGTATTTAACCAGTCTATTATATGTAAATTATATGTAAAATTTATTTTTCTGATAATGGAACCATAATTATCATAGAAAATCTAAGAAATACAAGGCAAGAAGGAGAAAATTAAAGTTATCTATTATTTTAGTACCCAGAGATGACTACTAGCACTATAACTGGCATACATACTTCTGGCCCTCTCCCTATGCCTGTTCTTCCATGAAACTGGGACTATGTTATTTGATAACTTATTTTTCACATTAGACAGTATGTTAAATGTAACCATACCCTTAAATGATATTCTTTATCATGAGCTAAAGTCTTCAGAGCACCACATTCTGTTGATGTGCAATAGTTTATTTTATCAATTTTATGTTATTAAATGAATTGCTTCCAACTGTCAATTAGTACAGGAAATACCAGTGCATAAATATATTTTTATAAAAGCTTTATTGAGCTATAACCTACCAATTAAAAATGTACAATTAAATATTTTCAGTATATTCATAGAATTGCACAATCATCATCACAATCAATTTTAAAACATTTTCATCACTCCCCAGAAAATACCTCATACTCTTTATAAGTCATTCTATTGGGTATTTCCCACAAGCCCTTCTACCTTTAGTCCTCAGCAACCATTAATCTGCACGCTGTCTCTATAAATGTCTATGCTAGGCATCTGACATAAACAGAATTATACAATACGTAGTTTTGTGTGAGTGGCTTTTTTCATTTAGATTACTATTTTCAAGGTTCAACTATATTGTAGCATAGATCAGTACTTCATTCCTTTTTACAGCCAAATATACCATTGTACGGATGTACTACATTGTGTTTACCCATTCATCAGTTGGTGAACATCTAGGTTAGTTTAACAAGCCTAAGCTGGTATCTCATTGTGATCTTTACTCTGCTGAGCTGTTGAGCACCTTTTTGTGTGCTTACATTTGCATATCTTCTTTGGATAAATGTCTATTCAGATCCCTTGCCCATTTTTAATTAGGTTATCTTTTAATTACTGAGTTGTAAGCATTTTATTTTAGAAACAAGTCCCTTATCAGATTTGCAAAAAAGTTCCCATCCTGTGAGTTATCTTTTCATGATCTCAATGATATCCTTTGAAACAAGTAATTTTAGAAATACAATTATCTTTGTATATTGGTGTTGTTATCTGACAGTCTTGATAAACTCACGTATTAGCTCAGATAGACTGATGAACTCATATATTAGTTCTGATAAATTTTTAATGGATTCCTTAGGCTTGTTTTTGTCTCTACAAAATCAAGTTCCATAAACAGAGATTGTTTTATTTTTTTCCTTTACAATCTGCATGCCCTAAATTTTTTTTTTTCTTACCTAGTTGTCCTGGTTAGAGCCTCCATACTATGTTCAATAGAAGTGGCAAGAACAGAGTTTTGTCTTGTTTCTGATCTCCAGGGAAAGTAATTTTTCTTTCACTATTAAGTATGATGTTCTGGAAGTAGAATTCTTAAATATATTTGTTGTGGGAGGATTAAGAAGGTTTATCAGTGATAAAGCTATTCTTAAGAAATCCTAAAGACATACATTTCCCAATGTGCAACTCCCTCAATATTTATTTCTCCAACAGAATTTCAGCATTCTTTGTAGTTATGACAGGAAAGGGACAGTGACAGGTGAAAGGGAATCTCAAGTAATTCTGAAGTTCAAGAAGCCTTGAAATGGACAGATTTAAAGAAATCCAATACATGTGCCTGGAAAAATAAACACCTGCTCATACGAAGCCTGAACAATGGGCATTAAGTTAAAGTCAATTTGACATTTTCTGAGTCCACTGAATTCAACCTCTCAGTTCACTGCTGAGAGGATGACTTTATTCTGAGCATGTTCTAAAATTCTGTGTTGATTTTCCTGCTTCATTGTTCCCTAAATTCTCATTTCACTGCTCACCCTAATTAACTCTAAAGCTCTTTACAATGCCTTTTAAAAAATGGCAAGATTTATTCTAATTGTATTGAAACCTGTAAATCCTAGAACAAAGAGGGATTTGACAGTTACTCACTTTGACTACTAAGTCATACTAAATACTTCAGATCAAAACCTACATATACCCCAAAACCTGGATTATCTGGTTTGACCCCCTCACAAATTAAATTAAGGTTACATCTTGGTTAGCCAGGATGCACATGAAGAGGACTAGAAGAAACCACCTGGACTTTATAAAGACCTGTCTTCAAATCCCGATCTTCCCATTCCTAGTTGTACATCCTTGAGCAAGTTACTTACCCTGCAGGGGTGCTGTGAAGATTGCATGATACATTATTCATAAAGTGCCTGGAACATAGTAGGTGCTGTAATTACTATGTAGTACTACTTCCTATCTAAATTATTCAGAAAACAGGTTAGTCTGGTCCATTACAATTTCAGATTTTCAACCTTTTATGGCTAAAACTCCTTCTAAACAATCCAAGTATTTTTGCATCTCTGTAGTATGGTAGACAGACAGGTACAGCTTCCGTTCCATTTCTAAGTAATTCATGGGCAAATTCCTATGTAAGTGACAAAAAGGCATGTCAGGCTCATCCACACGTAGCTTAGAATCTGATATAAATGAGTGTGATACACACTGTAGGAATTTTGCATACATTATAATTACATGATATCATAGAGCTAGAAGGTGCAGGAGATTGAGCAGATTGTACAATGAGTGACTTGATACGCAGTCTCAAACATGATTTTCATTAATAAATTTTAAACATGAGCTTATATAATTGCTGTTTACCTGCTTTCCTTCAAAGGGTAGCATAGAAAGAAAGCCAGTAAACTAAAAATTGTATTCTGACCTCATATCCCCATGCCCCCTGAAAGGCCATGTCTACCCCCCGCACAGCAACTAGCAATGGCACCGCCAAGCTCCTCGCTTCTCCCAGTTGAGCATACTCCCGGCAGAGGCTAATGGGCAGATCGACATTAGCCTCTGATCTGATTGACAAAGTGATGAAGACCGTCCAGCTCTGCCCAGGTGACTCAGGCTGCTCCCGTGCTGTGAGCACACCACAGCCTTCTGAGAAAAAGAATGCCAACCATGACTCTAATCCATTCTGAGAGGCGTGCTCTGTCTACTTAGGAAAGCTTGAGAATGAATCTAAAGACTGTATTTTCATAGCTGTGAAAAACGGGACGCACCTCACAAAAGTTCCTGTATCAAAAGGGTCAGTGCTATGCGGTAAACCCAAAGAAAATGAAGGAGTGGGTGGGCTCTGTCCACTTTGCAGCAGTTCCTCAGAGAACCCAACATGGATCCTCAACTTGTGCTCATTCCACAGTCATGGCCAGGACACTACCACGCCCAGTGGCCAGGTTCAGATGAGTCATAGACTTTCAGAAGATAACCCAAAATTTAATTAAACCAATATCAAATGCCTATCGTATATAACTAGCTCATACACACACACATCCACATCCATACCAGGCTGTCTCATTATTAGCAACATCAGCCCCAGAAAACCATTCAACAACAGAAAAAAAAATTCCGCAATAACATAGCAGACAGGCCCTCCTCCTGGAGGTCTCCTGGACGGAAAGCAGTCCCCTCAGGCAAGAGAGCCAGGCTTCTGCCACTGAGGGGCTAAGGCCATATGGTAGGTAACAAAGCACCAAAAGCAATGACCACTCCACAATCCGCTCACCCAGAGAGCTGCAGGTGTCAGCGAGAGCTGATGGTGAATGAGCCCATACTCAAGGGCAGGCAGTATGCTAAGAACTTAACATGTTAGTTATTTCATTCCATTCCCACAACAGCCTGAGATAGGAGCTCCAGACAACTACACACCTCAGCCACTCCAAGATTTGATAAACAGGAGTAGGACAATTAGAAGGAAAAGCAAGCCATTTTTACTCTAAGAAGGTTGGCATTTGGAATCCCAGCGCACTAATGGGAAGAGCCCTCCCCACACACATAAGCTCTGGAACTTTGCCCTCAGTTGGCCACCTTTGGCTGTATGGCTTCTGTTTTCTCAACCTGATCAAAGAACAAGATGTTCACAAGCCCCCTCTCCAGAGTCAACATTCTGAAGCTTGAAAATCACCATCTCCCTACATCTGCTCAAGGTCATGTGAGGCCTGCGTGACACAAGCCCTGTGCTGGGCTGGTTACCAGAGGAACATGATAGATGACACGTTTAACAAGAAAATGCTGTGTTTTGCTAGTTTTTCCTCCCTCCCATTCAAGCTCTCTCTTGGAAGGATTCAGAATTTCCTAACATTTGTCCAAGCCAAGCCCAGGAAGGGGGCCACTTCAATTCTACAGCTTTATAAGGGCGCCTGGTCCATTGTTAGTGCTCAACATAGGTACAAACCTGACCTTCTTTCACAATTGTTTTGATGGCAGAGCCAGTTCTTTTCATTTCCAACTCCTGTTTATTTCTCTGAGTCTAAAGGAAAAAGGGAAGGCTTTCAACTACATCAAAATGGAAGAAATTCATAAACTGCATTAGCTACCTCACACAGGTATCTACTTTTGTTTCCATCTGAATCTCAAACCATCCTTCTAACCCAAAAAAGCTAGATAAATTACCACCTAGCCATTATGTCATTACTGAATATGTGAGCCTTAAATTAGTTGGTAAGTGCTCTTTAATAATATGTTGATTTGAGTGCTCCGTAATAAAAATCAATCGTCCATTTTATAAGGGCAGCGATCACATGAAAAGCCAAATGTCATTATGCTATCTGCTTCATGAAAGGACTGGGGGACCTGGTTTCTGTTGTCACATTGAAGAGTTATTGCATAAAATACACTATAAGTGTGACTGAACCTTGCAATATGCTCCACCTTTATCTCGTATTTGAAATCGTGTGCGTAATTGGAAGGTGAAACGGTATCCCAATATGTGATCTGTTGCAGACAGGCCTGAGGACAAAAGGGTTTCACCAGATACAAAACCAGAGTGGCTTCTTCGTCACACCCTACCCATCCCATCCCCACTTAGTACCCAGGCCAAGTACTCACCTGTTTCTTCTCACTTATACCCCTCTCCCATCATTCCTTGCAACCAGAGCACTAAGACACAGTGGGGACATAGCCCAGGAACTGTGAAATCAGAGAAGAAAACATGAGGAAATGTCTCCCTTCTTCCAGCTCTGCCCAACATGAAGCCAATATAGTGCTCCTTGAGAAGTGGTTGTGACTTTCATTTTTTGGTTATGATGAACACTTTTTTAAAGTATATTTTATTGATTATGCTTTTATAGTTGTCTCAATTATTTTCCCTTTGCCTCACTCTGCCGGGTAGCCTCTCTCCCTTCCCTCCAGCAATTCATCCTACTCCTTAGTTCATGTCCATGGGTTGCACATGTAAGTTCTTTGGCTTCATCCTTTCCTGTACTGTTTTTATGCTTCTTAATTTCTGTTCCTTTTCCTTCTTTCTCCCCCTTTCCCCTCCCAGGTGATAACCCTGCAAACGATCTCCATACTTATGATTCTGTTCCTGTTCTGGTTGTTTGTTTAGTTTTTGTTTTTAGATTCAGTTATTGTTTTGTTTTTTAAAGATATTATTTATTATTTTTAGAGAGAGGAGAAGGGAGAGAGGCAGAGAGGGAGAGAGACATCAATGTATGGTTGCCTTTCTCCTGCCTCCAGCCATGGACCTAGCTGGAGACCTGGCTTGCATCCTGGTTATGTGCCCTGGCTGGGAATTGAACCAGCGACCTTTGGGTTCACAGGCCAGCACCTTATCCACTGTGCCAAACCAGGCCTAGATTCAGTTGTTGATAGTTGTCATTTTAATGTTCATAGTTTTTATCTTCTTTTTCTTAAGTCCCTTTAACATGTCATATAATAATGACTTGATGATGATTAACTCTTTTAGCTTTACCTTGTCTGGGAAGCACTTTATCTGCCCTTCCATTCTAAATGATAGCTTTGCTGAATATAGTAACCTTGGTTGTAAGTCCTTGCTTTTCATCACTTTGAATACTTCTTGCCAGTCCCCTCTTGCCTGCAAAGTGTCTTTAGAGAAATCAGCTGATATTTTTGCGGGAACTTCTTTGTAGGCAACTCTCTGCATTTCTCTTGCTGCTTTTAAGATTATCTCTCACCTTTGGCATTTTAATTATGATGTATCTTCATGTGGTCCTCTTTGGGTCCAACTTGTTTGGGACTCTCTGTGCTTCCTGGACTTATATGTCTATTTCCTTCACCAAATGTGGGCAGTTTTCTTTCATTATCTTTTCAATTAAGTTTCAATTTGTTGCTCTCCCTCTTCTCCTTCTGCCACCCCTATGATTCAGATATTGGTTTTGGTATTAAAGTTGTCTCAGTGATTCCTAATCTTCTCATCTCCCCCCCCCCCGCCCCCCTCCAATTCTTTCTTCTCTCTGCTCTGGTAAATGTTTATTTCTTCCTTTTGTTTCAAATTGTTGATTTGAATCCTGGCTTCATTCCCATCACTCTTGCTTCCCTGTATACTTTTCTTTATTTCATTTTGTATAACCTTCATTTCTTCCTTTACATTGTTGCCATATTCAATCATTTCTTTGAGCATCCTAATTACCAGTGTTTTAAACTATGCATCTGACAGGTTGTCTATGTCCATTTCACTTAGCTATTTTTCTGGGGTTTTATTCTGCTCTTTCATTTGGGCCATATTTCTTGCCTCCTCAGTTTGACAGCCTCCCTCTGTTTGTTTCTGTGTGTTAGGTAGAATTACTTTGACTCCATGTCTTGGTAGCATGGCCTAATGCAGTAGGTGTCCTGTAGTGCACAGCCTTTCCCAAGTTGGGTACTTGAGGTTCACCCTTTGTGTGGGCTGAGTACTCCCTCCTCTTAAAATTGAGTCTTGGTTGTTGTTGGCAGATCAACAGGAGAGATTTACCCCAGTTAGTCAGCTGCAAGGACTGGTTATGAGCACTAACCACCAGCCTCCAACCTCTAACCTCCATGGAGTCTTAGCTCTGCAGGGGCAGGGTGGTGGTGCTCTGATGTGGTCTGTACTTATCCACTGGGTGGGCTGGCCCTGTGTTTTCCTGAGTGGTGCAGGTCAACATCAGCCCCCACCTGTGTTTTACCCACAATCACCCTGCCTGAGGTATAAAGCAACCTGAGATGCTGCTACTTGTGCTGGGCTTGGAGATTCCCAGGAAAATCTAGGCAGGCTATTGCCACTGCTGGATGTGGGCTGGCTCCCTGAGGCCAGCTGTTGCCTACTTGACAGGATTTAGGAAGTTGGGAAGCAACAACCAAGACCAGCCACTCATATGGAAAAGCAGCTTGGGTGGGCCTGTAAGTTGGGTGGGGAGGCATCTCTGGGGATATCCAAGGTGGGGCAAACAGTGTTAGCCAGGTCGATGAGTCTCAGATATGGCACCAGTTTACTGGCTCTGTGGGGGAGTTTAGAAAAGAGACAATGGCCTCTGCTTGCCTTGATGCTGGACACTTCAGTTTCTCCCTGTACCACTGGTGCTTTTCAAGCTGCCCCCTGGTGCTGGAGCTCAGAGGGGGTGAGTCTGAGTAGGTGAGTCCGTGTGTGGGTTCTTTAAGAGGAACTGCTAGGGGCTCCCGCAGCTTCTTCCACTGATTCAATCCCCACTGGTTTTTGCAGCTAGAAGTTGTGTGGACTTATCTTCCTGGCTCTGGAACCCTGGGCTAGGGGGCCTGGGGTGGGGCTGGGACCCCTCACCCCTGAGACATCCCTCCTGAAATTTTATCCACCACAGGTGGGTGTGGAGCCAGCCTGTTCTACATCTACACCCCTCCTACCCATCTCAGTGGATGTGGTTTCTTTGATTCCATAGCTGTCAGACTTCCACTAACCTTTTTTCTGACGGTTCTGGCTGAGGGTTATTCTATGTTTTAGTTGTAATTTTGACGTGGGTGTGTGAAGAGGTAAGCCATATCTGATCTGTGACTTTCATGTTCATATCCATAGGGCCTATGACCTAGCACCACCGTGTGTGTGTGTGTGTGTGTGTGTGTGAACTGCATTCTTCCCTCTTTCCAATCTGACACACCAAATATTATTTCTGGCTACTCTTTGCTTTATCAGTCACCAAGATACTTGGCAATGTATACATACCCCCATGTATTCAAGGGCAGCATCTCTAAATAACACTCCTTTCCTAAGCTCTCTTAAAGCACTACACTGATTCATCCACTTTGTGACATATTTTTAAAGAGATGGGTATTAGATCGGTATTAGAGGTATCACATTTGACCATGAATCAGAATCGCAAAATGAAGTGATTTCAGATAACATTTATTGAGCACTTAATATCATAGCATACCTTATCAAGTTAATAATAATAACAACATCTAATTCATCTCACCAAAACCTCATAAGTAATCCTATAGCCTGTATACCATTATTATCCCCATTTTATGGTAGAGGCCCAGCATTATATAGACATATGACTGGTGAACAGGAAAACTGGAACTCAGCCTGGGGACTGCTGTACCCCCCACCCACAGACATCCCCACCCCCACGCTCATAAGATCCACTGTAATACTGAGAAAGCCTGCAAGCCACAGCATCTTAGGATCACCTCAAATGTGTGTAAAACAGTGCCTCAGAGATTTCTTTTTCATATACTCAGAAGTGTATGCCCACACCTGGGTAGATTTATCAGCCAGGATATCAATACAAGACTTTTCCAAATATGCAATAAATCTTAGTGGTCAACAAACTTTTTAACCACTAACCCTAAGAAAAAGTTAATCAATTAATAACACAACTTTGACGTTAGACTCAAAGGAGTAGAGAGGAAAGTTTTATAAATAGAAGTGTCAGATGCCTATGTAACTTGCAGAACCCAGGGAAATGAAAATGGGGGTGGGGACTTCTTATTCAAAAAATAAGAAGAATTCAGACAGAGGGAGAAGCATATTACATGAAGCAAGGAGGCCCTGGAACATGTGGCTTCATGCAAGTTCAAGGGCTGCATGCTCAGGAAGCCGGCCACAGACAGGATAGGTGTCCAGGACCCCCACTGTCACTCTGGACTCTACGGGAAAGAAGCTTAACAAAAAGGCTGCGAAAGGCTCATGAGCTCAGTTGCAGGTATTGGAGGCTTTCTCCAGATTAAACTGCAGGCAAAATCGAAACCTCGAACTGGAATGTTTAACAGCTTGGCTCCTGATACCTCTGAATATGAGCTCAATACAAGATACAGTTTTAACTGCTTCTTATGCTACTTCTTATGAAGTTGCCTGTGACAGCAGGAAAAGGTCATCTGGTACAAATTATTATAGAAACAGATTTCAAAACATATCCTAAAGAGAAACAATGAGTAATGTTACATATCATGCTGGCATGGCTTTCTCAATAGAGCAGGTGTTCAAAGGTTTTAATATTCCTAGTGCCTATCTCCTGGTGTTTTCTAATTAATGAAACTATAAAGAAACCATTTGAGGTACATGATATATAATGAGGCCTTTATTGTACACCTAATAATGATTTTTTTATTACGAGCCCTGAGAAAAAGTAAATCCAATCTACTAATTTTTCGTAAAGCACAATACCTTGTAATAAGAATCATTTTAGTGTGAACAGAGTAACAATAAAAAACATTGTAAGGAAAAAAAAAAAAAAAGAAAACTTGAGTCAAGAGACCTGAGATGGACGTAAGGGACCATCTGCCTCCCAGTCACTTGACTGCTACAGGAACAGTAGCTGCTCAGCTACTGTTTGTACTGGAGGGACAGGGACAGGAATCATTCTCCTGCACACGTTTGTGCCATTTGAGAAAATAAACCAGACTTGGTCTGAATGGGTAGACAGCTCCCTGGATTTTCCATGATCTTTTCATAGATATCTGCACCGTGAATGATGTTTTGTTGTTGTTAAGTTCCAGAAACCACTTCATTATGTTTACCAGAACCCTGGAGAGAGCACTCCAGTGTTTTGTTGCCTTTTGTTTTTTTGCAAGTCCTCTGATTTGAAATCTCAGGGTTCTCCTGATGTTTGATGTTTTAACAATGATTTTCTTCACTTTGCCAGTAGAGAAAGAGCACCTCAGCAGTAACAAAATGTACCCTAGACCTGAGAAAGAGCTATTAGGCCCATTCCTCTTTCAGCACAGGGGTTGCTGATGAGGTGAGCCAAGTCATGAGCTCCAGGCTCCAGCACCCTCCCCCTCAGACTGAGTACAATTTCGGGTTCAAGAGCAAGGTCTCTGAGCTGCCCAAAGAGAAGGGTGGCTGGGATAAAGTTCTAGAGAATCAATCATAACCATAACAACACACAAGCACACAAGTTTCCCTGCCAGCTCCTCCAGGACAAGGCCAGTGGTGCAGATGACCAGGACACAACCAGGAAAAGCCTGTTTCACCTCAAACAGCATAGCTGGGAGCTATGCGTAGCCTTCCAGAAGCTTCTTCAGACAGATCTAGGTTCAAATTGCTGTCCTGTGATTTAGGTGACCAGGGGCCCGTCAATGCTCCACAACTCTCAAGCAGTACTTACTTCACAGGTAACTGATAGATTAAATGACCAGCCAAGTAGTCAAGTGTCTGGTGATGAGCACACAGTCAAATACTGGTAGGTATTATTATTCTTTTTCAAACCACTTCCACACCTGCCCACTAATGCCAGCCCTGGCAACCTCCTCGGAAATTCCAGTACACTCAGAAAGTAGGTGCTGGCAAAGGGGAAACTGCACATGTTTCCCCTCAGAAGTTTAGAGCAAGGAAAACTTTCACCTCAGAGTCAACAAATCTGGGCCACTGAGATTTGTGAAATTCCAAGGGAAAGAACATCAGGAAATGCTACTGGACAAGTCAAGGAATTTTTCATCCCATAACATCTCCTGAAGAAAAATAATGCAGTTGATAACTACGGCCAAGGGACCTCCTTGGATTTTAAATATATTGGCACGGAGAAAAAAGTAATAAAACTGCTAAAGACCTGATTTGCAAGAGAAAAGTTGAAAAAAGCCAACTGGACGTTGCTTCTATGAGTAACCTCAAGACTGCTATCAGCCACATTTGAGAGGGAAAATTCAAGAAGGAGACCGATAGTTCAAAGTAATATTTCACAGAAGGTCACAAGGCACAGCTGACCATGGCTACCCAATTTATTGAAGGGTATAATAACCCAGTATCATTTATATTTAGCTTTGGGCCACCCCGCTGAGGAAGACCCTTTCTTAGAGCCTGACAACAAGTTTGCTCTCTCTGAGCACAGTCACCGTGATGGACAAGAAAAAGAGCCTGCGGACAAGCTGAGGAGGAGGCACAGAGAAGCCCCACAGATTAACAGTCCACCCCAGCTAATCCCTGGAGTGAGCAACCCACATGTGCAAAAAGTGGTGACAATCTAGACAAAATCCAGATGAAGACAAGACGGGCAGAACAGTCTCTGAATTGCTTATCAGTAACGGACGCATTGAGAAATGTAAGCTTCCTGAGCGACCAGAAGACAATTTCGTTACTCAGGATTTTTAAAACTGAACCAGACAAACCCTCCACCGATTATTCGCTGAGCATGGAAGGTACAGTGGGGGATGCAGGGGACATTGCCTCTGCGGGTGTGTCTCCCACTCTCAAGGAGCTTCAATGGCATCAACAAACTGTCACAAAGTAAAAAGTTTGGAACAACAGACCCTCCCTGGTGTGATTCAAAGACCAGAAGAACAGGCAGAGGAGCCCGAGGTGGGTTGATGGGAGGCAGCAGGCCGCATGGAGCCCTAGAGGACTGCTGTGCAGGTGACAGAAGCAGCAGGTCTGCAGAACAGGAGGGCGGGCAGGATGAGTCTGGCGTAGCTAGGGGACTCGGTGGGGGACTCCATCTCTCGTTTGCTGCTGAAGCCCCAGCTGGTACAGCATTGGCCATACATCTGAGCTGAACTACCATTCGTTAAATCAGCCATTTTCAACTGGTGTGCCACAAAAAATTTTTAAATACGCAAGTACTTAACTATTTGGTCAGGGGCACTGACTTCTTTTCCCTTAGACTGTCACTTAAAAATGACAGCAGCCAATATAACAACAACCATTGTAGCTAACAGAATAAATCAAAATCATACCATTTCTTCCCATCGGATTGGCAAATTTATTTTTTGGTGTGCCATAGAATTCTAATAATTAGTTTATGTGACCCATGAGATGACCAGGTTGAAAATCACTGTATTGCCTTGACCAACATGGCCCAGTTAGTTAGAAGCACTGTCCGCAAACCAAAAGATCATGGGTTCAATTCCCCATCAGGGCACAATCCTAGGTTGGGGGCTTGGTCCCAGGTTGGAGCATGTGTGACAAGTAATCAATCAATGTTTCTCTCCTTCTTGTTCACTCTCTCTAAAATCACATCCTCAGGTGAGGATAAAAAAATTAAAAAATAAAAATAATAATGCTTTAAATGAATACAGGATTACCATCCATTGGGAAGTGGTTCACTAGAGAAGCTATACTGGAAAAAAAAAATTCAATTATCAGATCTTACAATCTGTCTCTAGTACATCTGTTAGAAATGGTTCCCCTTTCTGAGAACCCTAAAACACTTGGCACCATGTGATATATGGGTACACATCCAATTTTGTCTGGGCAAAATTTCAGAGGGCAAAATTTACCAACCTGAACAGAAAAAGATTCTTCAAGGGGATGGTTAAGGGAGCTGACTTTGGCTCCAGACAGGTAACCCAGATTCAAGTCCCAGTTCTGTGTGACCTCGGCCAAGTTACTTTAACCTCTCTGGGCCACAGTCTCCTCATCTCTAAAATAGTGGTAATATTGTGTCTATTTTATTGGGCTGCTGTGTGGATTTAATGTGAAGGTGCATGTAAATGCTGTATTTGCCACAGTGTCTAAAACCTGGTAAATGCTCAATAAATGTCTGCTATTATTACTATTATTAAAACTATATTTATACAACAATAAAATTAAAAAAAAAAAAAACCACTATATTCTGTTGTCTTACAGAAGCCACCATTCTCTTAGTTTCACATCAGGAACTCACTAAATACTGAGGAATGCTAGCTCTTTTTTCACTTTTAACTTCTGGAACTTTCTTAGGCAACAGCTCAGCTCACCATCCCTAAGCCCCAGTTCGGGCGAGGGGCCCTCTGTTCGGCTCCCCAATGGCAGCAGTCACACTGAACTGTAACGACATATTTATCTGTCTCTCTCCCCAGACAGCTGCCTAGAGAGAGGAATCAATTTTTTCCCTTTTCTTTTTCTTCTTATTTTTTAATCAACACTTCCTTAATGCCTGGCCTTCAGAAGACTCTCAATCTATACTACCCATTTATTTTTTTTTTTTTAACATTTTATTCATTATTCCCAGAGAAAAGGGCAGGGAAGGAGGAAGAAAGGGAGAGAAACATCAATGTATGGTTGCCTTTCACCTGCCGCCAGCTACGACCTGGCTGGAAACCTGGCTTGAAACCTGGTTAGGTGCCCTGGCTGGGGAATCAAACCAGTGACCTTTGGGTTTGCAGGCTGGCCCCTATCCACTGAGCTACCAGCCAGGGCCTTTAATTTAAAAAAAAGAAAAAGAAAAGAAAAGAAAACTATGGATTTACTTTCACAATTCTCAAAAGTCTAATCTGAAGGCTACCTATGGGGAATAAACAAAGGCACATCTCCAGACAAACCCATTCAAATTTCTAGCACCAAAACATATTCAAGTTTCTCTCATTCCTAAAGAACAGATGGGGCTTGTCAAGAGGGACCTGATTTGCTTGATGTTCAATAAACCCAGGAGCTTTCCACAGGGTTATGATCTGTCTAGATAATACCCCCACTCCTAGGTATGCTGGGAGCCCACACTGCAACCTCCAAACTCCAACTTCCAGAAGTTTCTGAAGGTGGCCCAGCTCATAGGACCTGCAAAGTTAACTGAGCTTTCTGGAGGTTCATAACCTGTCCCTACAATCCCAGGATAAAGTGACACCTAGGGGATAGACATTCAAGAATTTCTACAAGAGAGGACTGCCACCAGGAACAGCCTGGGGCTGGGGAGAGACTCAGAGGCTGCCACATCCATGATGCCATTAGGACCAGGCTTGGGAGCAGAATGAGCCAAGGCAGGATCTCCCGCAGACAGCAGGCAGAGCCCCTCCCTCTCCTGAGCCATCTGAGCAAAAGGGAAGTGGCGACAAGAATGATGCCCCCAACTGGAAGAAGGATCACATTCTTCTTAATTAGGTCTTCCACCAGGACCATCAGAATCACATGACTATGGCCATCAGGGGCCACAGAGATAGAACATAGCTTCACACATACAGTACGATTTCAAAACCTGTTTGTTGAATGAATGCATGGATAAATGAATGCTCTGGCTCTGGCAGCCTTTCCTGCCTGCAATCCCCTCTGGCGTAATCAACACTACTACCATTCCTTCATTCTAATTCAACCCCTGTGGTTTTCAAAAATTCTTTCCCAGCTCCTTCTCTAAGTTCATTCCAATATAATATAAACTCTTTAATACTGATCTATAAATGGCTATCATTGCTTAATTTCTTATATACTTGAGAAAATGTCAGAAGCCAAAGGAATGACTCTTATGTTATCTCTCAAGGCATCAGGTCGAATTATTTTCAATGAGGTTGAAATCACGCAATGAGTTCTAATACCTATTTGCTTAAAACGTCAAGTCAGTGCTTCTCTACTTAGCATCTGTGATATGTAGCATGCATTACATCCCTTATTGTTCTTGCAACAAAACCTCACAACAAGCTGAAAAGGTAGGTACTGTTATATCCACTTCAATATAAGGAAATAGAAACTCAGAAAGGTTATATAATTTGTTCAAGGTCTCTTAGCTCAGAAGTGGTACGGTTAGGATTTGGACTTGATTATTGTAATGAAAGCCAGTGCTGCTTCTTTTATTCCACTTACCCATTCCTTTACCCAACGAACACAATGAAACACGTAGGTGTTACATATGAGCTAGGCACCACCTGTGAGACCGGCTCTGCTGGTGTGTGGGAGCCTGGACGGTCCTCCTAAGCAGGTCTGGTACCCTGCAGGGATCACAGCAGCCTGTGCTCTGCCCTCAGGCCTCTGAACGTGTTCCCTTGCACCAACCTAAGGACACATGGCCTAGGAGCCACGGCACACAGAAGGAGCAAAGGCACTGTGCACTGCTCCAAATTCTCTATGGAGCCAAGTGCAACGCTGAGGGCTCATTTTACAGCACCTACCAAGCACATGAACAAAGAGACAATCATTGCAGCAAGAAACTTCTAACAGATCCATTTTCTTCCCTGGTAATTATCATAAACGTTGATGGTAATGGAACGAAGCCACAGACGTTCGCTGCTACTATCGTTAGGGAAAACACAACAAGCAGAAGCCCAGCAAAAGCACCAGATTCTGGATGTGGCCAAGAATAACTGTGGAACCTCGGGCAGGCCACCTAATCTCAAAGTTCTCAGTTTCAGGGACCACATGATAAAGGAGCTGGTCTAGCCAATCTCCATTTAAGTTAGAAAGACTTCACCTTCTAACCCCCAAGAATGAGTTGAATGCAAATGCAATGTTCTAAAGAGAGGTCAGCCTGAAGGTTTCAGGGGTAAGCTGTTAGGAAGAAGGCAGGACTATGCCTGTAGTCTTGTAGTCTGTTCATAAAAAAATATCATAGACTGGGTGGCTTTTAAAAAACAGACAATTATCCCAGTCTGGAGGCTGGGAAGTCCAAGATCAAGGTGTTAGCACATTTGGTGTCCGGGGAGGGCTCCCTTCCTGCTTCATAGGGATTCACCTTTTCACTGCGTCTTCACAAAGTGGAAAGGGTAAAGGAGCACTTTGGGGTATTTTTTTTTTTTAACATTGTATTTATTATTTTCAGAGAGAGAGGAAGGGAGAGAGGTAGAGAGGGAGAGAAACATTAGTATATGGTTGCCTTTCACTTGCCTCCAGCTATGGACCTGGCTGGAGACCTGACTTGCAACCTGGTTATGTGCCCTGGCTGGGAATCGAACCATCTACCTTTGGGTTCACAGGCAGTATCTTTTATTAACCACTAATCCCATTCATGAGGACTCCAACCTCAGGACTTCATTCCCTCTTAAAGGCCCTGCCTGCTAATATTATCACCCTGGGGGTTAGGTTTCAACATATGAATTCTGGGGAAACAAACACTCCATAGAAAACAAAGTGAGAGTTCCTCTGTTCCACCCCCATCTGGAAGCCTCAGCCACACTTGGACATGAATGTGTCTTCCCCACTCCCCCCAACATGTAGAGTCAGCCCACTGGAAGTCAGTTAAGCAGGTTCTGTCCCACTGCCAAGTATGTGCTGAGGGTGGAAACAACGATCATGAGAATAACTCCTAACACCATCACCACCACCAAGCTGATACAAAATACTGACACCATGAAGAAACTCAGACACCTGCAACACTCAACAAAGACTACCAGCCCTATATCCAGAGCTGACATTCAACCAATGCACACCAATCCAATCAGACCAGCTGCCAAAACATTGATCACCTTCACAATGAGTAATTACAGCCCCATTCTAATCCCATACACCCCCCCGCCACACACACACCCCTGAGCTGGCCTCTGGGGCCTATCCTGCGATCTCCCACCCACTACAGGGACTGTTACCCAGCACCCTTCAGCCAACTAAACAATACTTCCTGTCTTCCTTATGCTCATCCATATTTTTCAACTTCTCTACTGGGATGACATGTTGCTTTTATACATTTTTAAAGTTCTTCTTAAAGTACCAGTCACTTAAACATTGAGAATGAAAACAACGTACACCTGAGTAGAGCCAGCAACCCTACACTATGTAATACTGGGGTTTTGTGTTGATACTTTCAAAGCTGACTATGACCCAACTGCTAAGGAAACCCTGCCCCAAAGATGACAGCCAGGTTTCAAAGGGTGCATGATACTAACATTTATGAGAAAGAAATATTTTTAAAGCTATAATCTTCATAACACAATAATACCCTCTAATTGTACAAAGCCTTACTACAGATACTTACCTCATCTGGGACTTAAAACAGGTCCATAATGTAAGCAGGTATAATTCAGGTGTAATTATCCCCATTTAAATAAACAAGATAGTCAAGGTATAGAGAAGACGACCAGGATTTCACAGTTTCTAAGTGACAGAATGGGGACTAGAGTGAGATCTCCTGACTCTGCTTCCATCAGAGGCATGTCCATGGTACCTCATATCCTCACATAAACCTAATTCAAGAATTTTGCAGTAGGCTGTTAAACCATGGGTAGCTTGAAATTGTTCCAGATATTTATACCCTGGAAACCAGCAATTATTACAAATCAGAGCTGGTTAACTGGCACACAGCAGATTTCCAATGGTCTCCTTACTGCACCATGACACATTACAGAAAAGGGAAGTACGGTTTTAACCCATCAGTATTCCCTATTCCCATTGATGCCACAAACTAGATTGGAGCAGCATCCTGAGGGAGAAAGGACACTGAATTAAGAGTTAGAGACCCTTCAATCTGCACCTGCCACTTAGCAACCTTTTCACCTGAGTCATTTAACTTCCTTGAACCTCCATTTTCTTATCTCTGAAATGTGGGCAATGATTTTTGCCCACTCACAGGATTGAGCTAAGACTCAAAGGAATCACACATGTACCATGAAAACATCTGCAAACTGCAGAACACCACACAGCTGTGGAAAACAGTACGGCAGTACCTCAAAAATTAAGTCTAGAATTACCATATAATCCAGGAATTCCCCCTTCTGGGTATATACCCAAAGAATTGAAGATAGAGATTCAACAAGATATGCGCACGTCCATATGCGCAGAAGCATTATTTACAAGAGCTAGAAAGCAATTCCAAGTATCCACAGACAGATGAATGGATAAACACAATGTGGTCTATCCATAGAATGGAATATTAGTCTGCCCTAAAAAAAAAAAAAAGAGAATGCTGGCATGTGGTATCATGTAGATAAACCTTGAGGACATTATGCTAAGCAAAATAAGCCAGACACAAAAGGATAAATAATAAATATTGCATGATTCCACTTACATGAGGTACACGGAGTAGTCCAATTCACAGACGAAGAAAGCACAATGGTTGTTGCCAGGGGACAGAGGAGGGGAAATGGGCAGTTAGTGTTTAAGGGGGCTCAGTTTCCCTTGGGGAAGGTGAGAAGGTTCTGGAGACGGATGGTGATGATGGTTGCACAACAATGTGAATGTACTTAATGCTGCCGAACCATACACTTAAAGATGGTTATGGTGACAAATCTTAGGCATTTTTAACATAACTTAACGCGTGCACGCACACACACACAAGGTCTTGATATTATATTCCAATGTCAAAGTAGCTGAGAAAGCACCACAAAAATCCAATTTTTTAAAGATTATATTATTTGTTTTCAGAGAGAGGGAAAGGGGGTGACAATGAGAGGGAGAGAAACATCAATGTGTGGTTGCCTCTCGCATGCCCCCCACTGGGGGACCTGGTCCACAACCCAGACCTGCACCCTGACTGAGAATTAAACCTGCCACCCTTTGGTTCACAAGCTGGTGCTCAACCCACTAAGCCACACTAGCCAAGGCTCAACAATGTTTTAAAATCATTACTAGGACCCTGAACACCGTTTTTACCGACCAAGCTAACACAGATAGGAAGAATCCAAGCAGTATCATGTTTGAACATGATTGCCAGAAATAGACTGTCCCCAATATTTACACAAGGTCTGCTTCAAAAGTTCACTGGAAGCTTGTTGTTAGAGGCATAATTTTTTACTTAGAGAAGTGACGACTTTCATGGTAGTCAGGACCCGACTCCGGCCAGGGAAGCCTTGAGTCCCTGCTAGGCTGAATGACAGTGTTGACGGTGCTAGCCTGGCTCCCAGCACAGGGCCTGGGAGGGTGAGAACACAGAGGCAGCACCATGGTGTCCTGCCCTTCCAGGGCTCAGCCAGCTAGGACACGGTTTTGTGATGGCTGCTATCAGTGGGCCTGGGGTCCTCTCCCTAAGTGTTACTCAATTGGCCCTCAGCTTCCCAGTCCACAACCCACCTGAGCCACCTCAGTTCCTCCAAAGTCCCAAGGTCAGAATTACCTATTTTCCCTCCTATCATTCAAACACTAATTCTCTCTGGTTAAGTATGGGAGGCGACTTACTTTCTTTAAAATCCCTTACATTATAAATGACTGGTCCCTCAACCTAGATGAAGATGTTTGTATCGTCCAATGTTTTAAGGCAAATTTCAAGCAGTCGTTTTAATTATGGTTAAAGAAGTGTCAGCCCATGCTGGCTGAGCAAAAGTTCAATTGTTCACGTGGAAAATAATACAGTATGTAGTAAGTAATAATACAAGAATAAACTGTTTCACATATTCACAACTATAAACCTACTCTCCCCCCTCCCCATATATGGGAAGGTACCTGGGATCAGGGGACACCGGCCCTGCCTGGGTACCTGGGACCTCTGTCCTCCACCAGACCTCCCCCGGTGCACAGCCTAACTTTCCCTCACCCACTAGTTTTCTAAAGCTACAAAGGTTTGGAGTATTTTTTGCTTTGTTTTGTTTGGGTTTTTTCCCCCACAATACTGCGGGCCATGGTGGGAGGGCACAGAGTTGTGCAGGAGGTAGGCAGGAGGGTCGGGGATGTTGAGGTTTGATGGACTGTGATACTGTTAGGTGCCCATTTACAGCACCAGCTCTGGTTTGGTGTAAACAATTTCAGTGGCGTGTTTGTGGTCACAAAAGACAGAGAGAGGTCCTCTCCATGAGCAGTAACCTCAACTACTTTCAGCTAGGGAGCCTCTTCTTGCCCTGCTCACCCTACCATATAGAGGTCCTAATGAGCTGTGACAGAAAGGCCTTGTTTGGCCATCAAAAGGGTGAAAATGAATAGGTCAAGTTAGGGGCTAGCTCTCAATTCAGACATCAGCTCCCCAAGCAGCATATCTACATCCTAGGACCTGGGAAAATTAATCTTTTGAGATCTTTTCCACACTCCATGCAACAGTCCCCTATAAGGATGTTTTTAAATATAGGTAACCCCCATATAACATGGTTGTTAGGTTCCCCCAAAATGCCATGCTATGGGAACCTGGAACAAAGAAACAATTCATGAAACAAAGAACCGGTACTAAAAAGGGGGTTAGGTTCCAAAAATTTAAAAAACATACTATTATATTTTTATAATTGGAGAAGTATCTTTATTAAAACACTTTTCACCCAAAGTATAACATATTAGTATGCATTAAATAGTGTTTTCTTCATCACCGCTACTAAGTATACCATTAACTGAGGGCATTTTGGTTTTGACAAGATATCTTCATCCACTGAACTTTCTTTAGCATTACCTTAACTTCTGTACTTTTTGCAAAAAAAAAAAAAAAAAAAAAAAGTTATTTTTAAATTGCTTCCTGTGAGCTAAGAGACATTTATGAATTTCATTAATTTCAAATGAGATATCTTTTTGTCTTAAAAGCTCTTATTATGTTCCATATTGTTTGGGGACTTCCCTAATTGGAGATATTTTTTGCTCTTAAAAGCTCTTTTTACTCTCCATGTTGTTTGGGGATTTCTCTAATTCTCAAATCATTTTACAGTGAAGTTGTGTTCTAGGATGCCGTGTTGTAAGAGGGTTTTCCCCAATTCTTGAACCATGTTAGACCAAAACTGGGTTACAAAAATGTCATGTTATATAAGAGTTACCTGTAAATTGTTATATATATATATGTGTGTATATATATATATATATATATATATATATATACATATATATTTTTTATGTGATATATGCATATATTTACTGCTATTTTTAAATACCCTAATATTAAAGCAGATTCAGCACATCTAGATTTCAAACTATAAGATTCCAATGTAAAGACACTATAAAAAGTTACTTAAGTCCTTTTAAGAAATCAAAACATTATTTTCAATAAGAAACAAAGCAGAAACACTGAAGCAATTCTCAATGAATTATTTGCTTAAAAAAAAAAAAAAGCATGGTGAAGTTAAAAAAGGGCCACAGCTGCACCAAGACCTCTGGGCCATGTGAGAAGACAGAAAGTGGTTAGAAAACTGATGTAGATAGGATGTAGACAGGAACAGATTAAGATACACGCACATACACACACACACACACTAGCCAGCTCAGGGTGCAGGAGAGGTGCAGAGAAACAAAACTAATGAGGTAACTGGAGGGAAGAATGAGACTGTGATATATGGCAAACTAGGTCACTCCACCACAGAAGCTGGCCTGGAGGATGTTTCAGACTGAGTCCCTTGGTTAATTAATGCTAGCACTATACGTACTAATCACTCTCCAGAGGGAAGCAAATGTTGAGTGGTTCAATGGACCATCCAGATCTATGCAAGTGGCCTCTGAAGAGCAGTGTCCCAGCACCACAGGGACTAATGAGAGAGAACTAGCACTTACTGGGGACGCAGGCATGGGCCAGGCATTGTACTAAATAGTTCCCGCACAGCCTCATTTAATCCTCACTACAACCCTTAGATTAAATGCTAGTCTTACCCTGTTTTGCAGATGAAAGCATGAAGCTGAGAATGGCAAAATAATGTGTCCAAAACCTAACAGCTAGAAGGAAGCAGACCCAGGATTTGCATCCATGTCCTGGTGAGCTCAGAGTCGACATTCTTAGCTGCTCAGTTCTGTGCTGTGGGAACAACCAATAATCCTCCTTCCCTGGCTCACTGATGACTTGTGACAGTTTCTCACCTCAGTTGGGAAGTGGTTAAATATGCACCATTCTGCGTACTTGCAAAAAGAGCTTCCAAAATCAACTTCCAAGAAATACTAACATGTTCTTCCCATTGTACTGGCCTTGAATATTTGTAGTCAACCTCAACCACAGCAGCTGAAGGTCACTAAAGTCCCTGTTTACTTACTATGTAACTTTACTTACTATGTCCCAGGCAACTCCTTATTTCACAGGACCCCTTACAAGAATCCCACAAGGCAGCAACTTCCATCTCCATCTTAAATGGGAAAGATCAAGGAACATCTCCAGATTCATAAAGCTATGAACGGTTGCATTAGAACTACCTTTCTATTATTTTTATTCATTGCCTTCTGATGCCTCCCCTACCTGGCCTCAGCCAATATGTTGTGCCTGGATTATCTGAGACACAGAATCCCTCTGCTTGAGTCCTGATGAAATAGTAGGAAACACAACACAAGGCACAGTTGATTGCTGGAGACACTGAACAAACTTGTTCTGCTATGGAATGAACTTGGCCTGTGGCATCCATTCAAAGGTTACTCTTTGTCTCATGGAGCATGAGTAATTCGTATACTGCATAACAAACATTTTTAAAAATCCAGAGGGGTCTAATAGAAAATGAGTCCAAGGAGAAGGTGATATCCTGTACCACAGAAAGTCAAAAGGGTATCCTATCAACATATTCATGCTGTATTTCACAAAACTAAGACAAATATTCCAAAACCTTACACAGAATCACAAAAATAAGCCAAGTCATCACAGCAATCTTGAGAAAGAACAAAGTTGGAGGAATCATGCTACCTGATATCAAACTATACTACAAGGCGATAGTAATCAGAACAGCATGGTAGCCCTGGCCAGTGTGGCTCAGTTGATTGGAGTGTCATCCTGTAAAGAGAAAGGTCATGGGTTTGATTTTTAGTCAGGGCACATGCCTATGCTGCAGGTTCAGTCCCCAGTCAAGAAATGTACAAAGAGGCCACCAATCGATGTTTCTCTCTTGCATCAATGTTTCTCTCCCTCCATTCCCCTCTCTCTAAAATCAATACACATGTCCTCAGGTGAAAATTAAGAAAAAAAAACAAAACAGCATGGTACTGATATAAAAACAGACATATGAGTATATATCAATGGAAGAGAACAGAGAGCCAAGAAATAAACCCACACCTTTATTGTCAATAAATATTGACAAAGGAGGCAAGAACATACAATGAGGTAAAGACAGTTCATTTAATAAACAGTGTTGGAAAAAATGGACAGATGCATACAAAAAAAATAAACTAGACCACTTTCTTACACCATGCAGAAGAATAAACTAAAAATGGATTAAAAACTTAAATGTTAGACTGGAAACCATGCAAATTCCAGAATAAACCATAGGCAGGGCCCTGGCTGGTGGCTCAGTGGATAGGCGCCTGCCTGCGAACCCAAAGGTCACTGGTTCGATTCCCAGCCAGGGCACATAACCACACTGCAAGCCAGGTCTCCAGCCAGGTCTTTAGCTGGAGGCAGGGGAAAGGCAACCATACATTGATGTTTCTCTCCCTCTCTTCCTCTCTCCTTTCCCCTCTCTCTGAAAAATAATAAAAATCTTAAAAAAAAAAAAAGAAAAAGAAAAGAAAAGAATGCGTTAATTTAAACAATAAAAACCCATAGGCAGTAAAACCTTGGACACTTCTCATGGCAATATGTTTTCTGATATATCTCCATAGGCAAGGGAAACAAAAGAAAAAAAAAAAAAAAACAAATGAGACTTCATCAAACTAAAAAGCTTTTACACAGAAAAAGAAAGCATTGCCAAAATGAAAAGACAAACCACTTAATGAGAGAATATATTTGCTAATCATACATCTGATAAAGGGTTAATATCCAAAAGTTATAAAGAACTTATAAAAACTCAACACCAAACAAATAAAATCAACAATCCAATTAGGAATGGACAAAGGACCTAAAAAGACACTAACGCAAAAAGGACATACAGATAGACTATGAAAAGATGCTCAATGTCACTAATCACCAGAGAAATACAAATTAAAACCACAGTGAGAGCCCACTCACTATGGGGTGGCTTGGTTGGATCACTGTCCCATACACCAAAATTACTGCAGGTTTGGTCCCAGTCAGGGCACATACCTAGGTTACTGGTTGGATCCCCTGTTGGGGTACATCTATGGGAGGCAAATAGATCAATGTTTTTCTCACATGAATGTTTCTCTCTCTCTCCCTTCCTTTCTTTCTCCATTCCTCTGTAAAATCAATAAACATGTCCTCAGGTGAGGATTAAAAAGAAAGAAAGGGAAAAACCCACAATGAGATATCATCTCCCACCTGTCAGAATGACTATCATCAATAAATCAAGAAACAACAAATGCTGGCAAGGATGTGGAGAAAAGGGAAGCCTCTTACACTGTGGTAGAAATGCAGCCCGGTGTATCCACTGCGAAAAACAGTAAGAAGTTACCTCAAAAAATTAAAAATGGAACTGCCTTATAACCTAACAATTCCACTTTTTGGGTATTTATTCAAAGAAAACCAAAAGACTCTTTGGAAAGAATGTGTGCACCCCTATGTTCATTGTAGCATGAATTACTGTACAACAGCTGAAATTTGGAAGCAGTGCAAGTACGCATCAATAGATAAGTGGATTTTAAAAAGTTGTAGTACATTTACACAATTAAATACTACTCAGCCATAAAAAAATAATAAATAAAGGAAATCTTACCTTTTGGGACAGCATGGATATACTAAGTGAAATAAGCCAGTCAAAGAATGACAAATACCATATGGTTTCATGCGTATGTGTAATCTAATGAACAAAATAAACTAACAAACAAAATAGAAACAGACTCATAAAAACAGACTGACAGCTGTTAAGAGGGGAGGGGTAGCAGGACAAGGTGAAAAGGTTAAGTGATTAAGAAAAAAAACCAAAAAAACACCTCACAGACAATAACATAGTCATTACCAAAGAGATATGGGGTTGAAGGAGAGGTAGGAAAGGGTAAGAGGGCAGGGTGGTAAATGGTGATGAAAGGAGACGTGACTTGAGGTGGTGAACATACAAGGCAATATACAGATGATGTACTATAGAACTATACCTCTTAAACCTATATAATCTTATTAACTGATGCAACCCCAATGATTCCAATTTAGAAAGAAAGAAACTCAACGGGGCATAACCAACATGAACTGACGAAGATCACAATGGCATCTTTCCCAGAGTTCATGTGCCCTCCTGTTTTAGCCACACATGCACTGGACTGGCCATCCTGAGTCAGAAAAGAGCCTTGAGCCAGCTGACTATGGCACCAGGCTTCATGCTGGCCACCGATCTGCAGTTCCTTTTTCAATTAATGTGTCTCCCACAGAGGGCTGTGGGCTCCCTGATGATCCCTGTGAAATCTGGTAAGGATTGGAGGCTTGAGGTCCTGCAGTCTGCCAGTCTGCCACTCTGGGTGCACGTTGACCGGTGATGTGACAATCCTCCATTGGACCACTGCCTAAGCCCTCCCAGAGGAGAAAGAAGGAGAGAGATTGGAGGGGATTTAAGGAGATTTATCTGGGAGAAAAGAAAGATTAAGGGATTTATGGAGACCAGAGCCAAAGAAAAACTCAACAAATTAACCCCTAAAGTCCTCGCCTAAGAGGACACTATTGTCCACCTGTCCATCCTGATTGCCCATTCAGTTGCCAAGTTTGAACCAGAAATTCCTACTTGAGTCACAGTCCTCATTAACCCATTAACTCATTAACTTGGATAGAACAAGCTCTATCCGAAACTGCAACTTTCCAAATCCTACCCTACTAGTCAATAAGGACACTAGAGTTTGCTATCTCTTTTCAATCAAGAAAAACTTAGGCTTGTCTTCTCCAAATACAGTATAATGCATACTATCAAGGAAAAGAGTAGCTAGAGTTCTCATGATTATTCTTTTCCACATAATTTTTGGGCTGTAAATTCCATAATCAAGTGACAAGTTACAGGCACTAGGCCCACTGTCAAACTGACCTATCTTAATAATTTTGAAGGCAAAAAGCAGCACTTTCACAGAAAGTGAAGCAGTTCTTTCAGCCACTAAAATATCCAGCCTATTCCTGACTTTCCCTCTGCCAGAAGAGGAGATACCTTCTAAAGCCCTTTCTGGACACAAGTTCTTGGAAGGAAGAAAATTCACCTTAAAATGCAGCAGTCCCTCCTAGAGAGCCCAGAAGTTCAAAGGGCATGAGCCTACCCTCTAAACTGTCCCTAAGAGCCTCCCAGGGCATGGACAGGTGCTCAGAAATCCTTGGAAAAACTGACCTAAGCCACCAACGGCACCATTCTTTCAACCCAAAATCCTCGGGGAATCTCACACCCCATATCCAACCCACCAGCAACTCTCATCAGCTCTCCCTTCCTAGTGGATCCAGAATCCAACCACTCCTCATTACCTCCATCACTACTCCCCAGTTCTAACCTGCCACCATCTCTCCCCGCATCATTACAACAGCCTACCAACTAGTCTCCCCACTTCTGCCCTTGAGACCACCAGTCCTTCAATGCAGCAACAAGTCATGAGGGACACACCTAAGTCACATCAAGTTGCTCCTCTGCTCGAAACCCTTCAATGTTCCCAATTATTTAGAGCAAAGACCATCTTTATTATGATCTATAAGGCGTTAGTGAGCACCCCCACCACCCCTGCTATGCCTCTCTCACCTCAGCCCCCACTTCTTCCCCGGATCACTCAGTTCCAGCCACACCAGCCTCACTGAACACCAGGCCTCAAAAACACCAGGCACCTTCCCACTTCAGGCCCTCAGCCCTTGCTCTTCCCTCCATCTGGGATACTCTGTCTTCAGCTATCTTCAGCTCTTCACTCAAACACCAGCTTCTCCAAGAGGCCATTCCTGACTACCCTTCCTCAAGGTATAATCACTCCCACTGCAAAAAATTCCCTTTTCCCTGATTTATTTTTCTCCCTAATGTGTATACTATGTAACACACTCCATGTTTTTATTATTCATATTTTTCCTTTTCTGACTCCCTCACTAGAATGTAAGCTCCAGGAAAGTAGGCATCTGCTTATTTACTACTAAACACCCCCATGAAATGCCTAGAATATAGCAGGTGTTCAATAGATGTTTCTAAATGTGTGAGAGGCTGAACTGATATCATGCTTTGAAAAGAGAGGAGAAGGAGGAAGAGGAGGAGAAAAAAGAGGAAAAGGAGACAAAAAGAAAAAAAAAGACAACTGAAAAATGCAAGCTTCTAACAAATATTGCAGCTAGGATACCCTTGGGTAGAAATCTAGGGACTTCCCACCTCTTTTTTCTTCTTGGTAATGTTTTCAAACACTTCTTCAAACTCTAAAATTTAGAGTAACCCCAAAATAAATACTGTTTTAAAAAATCAGGAAAATATACAAATCACCTCAAGTAGCTCTGTATTCTCCCTCTCCCCTATATACACCCCATGAAAGAACAGCTGAGTCTGTTTTCCACCTGGGCCTTCAGATAAATCAATCATGTGTCCTCAACAGGTGTACTGAATGAGCAATTTCAGAATAAGGAGCAAAGGTATTATACTAGTGGAAAAGGACACTGCCTGTCCCACAGAAACTTCTATTTATAGCCTTCCTAAAGCAGGCTCTCATTTAATGAAAAAGAGGGCACAATATGTAACTGACATTAGGTGGGATAAGACTTCCTGACCTGAGCTGTTTCACTTTGCTACTAGCTTGAGCATAAAACTACCCCTCTAAATAGGAATCAGCTGCACCTGACCATGCATGAAAAGCTCCTAAAGAACAGCAAAAGTGTCTTCCTTACAGGGGAGCCTTAAAACCTCAGGATCATCTGGGCACTTGAAAACCACCTCATCTTCCCCTCCCCCGTGATTTTAGGGATGAGGACGCGGGGCAAATAGCCTATTAACCTGCAAATCACACGCCCGCCTGGTTAGTGGCTGAGCCAGACTAGGAACAAGGCTCACATCTCCCACGATGCCTGCTCCAGCCCTCACAGACTGCAATTACTTCCACGTAAAATGTTTAGTCTATAAGAAAAGCGTGTATTCAGACTCCATAGAGATGAAGATCTGTTTTCTAGGACATGTCAGTTCCTATCCTCCAGGGGAAACGAAGTCTATTGGGAGAACCCTACTGTGTCGTGCCAAGTACTACCGCCTTCTCTATTCAGACGCTGTTTATGGCATGGAAATGACAGAAGTGACTTCTATGAATCTGGGGTACTTCCTGGACACCATGCCAAAGTCTTCTTGCCATCTGTATACTTCCCCAAAAGGCATGGGTTTGTTTTTGTATTTTTGTTTCAGAAGTTGTTCAAAGATATCCACAGAAGAGGTGGCCTAAGAGTCTCAACAAATAGGCCAACAGAAATGTTGACCACTCCTAATTTGCTATTACACAGTATTTATCTGCTTTACAGGGTGCCAAGGATCTGACAACATGTCACTGATTAATAAATAGTAATTAAGTCTTACCACCACCTTATTAAGACATAAGGTTAGGTTCCAGGATTCCCTCAAAGGAAGCCAAACTGCAGCTCAAAGGTTAAGTAAGAGGTTTGCCCTGAGGCCTGACTCAGAGGTGTGTCTGCTAACTCAGGCCCAAACCACAAAGGCAGTTTTCCCTCTTTGCTGTCCTCTGCTTCCTCAGCCTCTTTGCCCACCCTCCTGGGCTAGCCTTCACTCCTATTTGGTCCCACCCTCCAGCAAGGTCCTTCTGACTACCCAGACTAAATAGCTAGACCGTTAAGCTTCAATAGCAAATGTTCTGGTCTGCAAGGAAAAGTACCTGGATCAGGCAGCCAAATATCAAATGACAAAGTTTGGCAGAGTGCTCATCAGTCCTTTACAATGTTTTATTTGAAAAGCAGTTCAATGCTGCAAGCTGATGGGCTGACTCCTGGCAGGGCTTTCCTGCCTTAGGGTCTTAAAGGTGTACGGTGAAGGTGTAACCAAGTAACTGGGCCTGCAAACCCCGATCATCATCGTTGATGCCGTTGATTCATGCCAGGTTTCATTCCTCCATATCTACACTGATGGTACCGGAAATGACCTCTCCATTGAGCCTGAGGACATGGCCCAGGGTGAAACAGGCATCCTGAACGTCAAACTACATCTAGAAAGTCCAAGGAGACAATGTTGATAATGCAAAACCTTTGAAATGTTGCAGATTTATATAACAGGTTAGCCCACAATATGTTTTCTTTACAGTAATGTTAAGATTAACTTTCCAAATACTAAAATTTAGTCATGTTGTTATTAAACATTTGCCATTACATAATCCCCGAAGTGGCTTAATCCCCTATGTGTAATCATGAGCTGTTCTGCCTAGATTCAAGTATCAGCTCCACCACTTAATAATTAGCTCCTATTTGACAGGTGAATTTCTCTTGCTTCAGTTTTCCCATCTGCCAAATGGGGTTAATAGTAAATACCTATCTCAAAAGGTTTCTATGAGATTAAAATGACTTAATATATGGAAGCACTTAGAATGAGGCCTACTACGCAGTATTCATTTAATCAAGTCACCCACAATTACTATTATTATTATTATGTCATTGAATACAAAGATATTCATCATTTTATTGTTTCATTCTCCTAAACCTTCTGCCAGCACTACAGGACATCAGTGGGAAGCTCTTTTTCAAGAATTCTTTTTAAGGCAGAAGGCACATCTTTGGGATCCCAACAGGGACCCATACCCAAGTTTATGGGGAACATGGCCAGAATCCAGGAAGTTGTTTTGCAAGAGCTCTAAAGTCTCTCCAGCACCAGAAGACAAGTCCCATCCTTCCCAGAAGTGGAAACCACTGCAGTCATCCCCAAACAGCTCCTGTGATAGCAGAAGCCACTCAACAAAGCCACAGCTCACTGAGCCTTAGCAGCCTGCCGATGCAGAGGTGCAGCTTTGGGGCTCTCCCTGGGAGGAGGCACTTAGGAGACACTGCATCCATCTGCTTGGAGGCCACAGGCAGGGGGACAAGTGGGAGGGGCTCAGGTGGGGACACACCATGCAAACAGATGCATTCTCACATGAAGGGATTCTACCCTCTCCAGTTCCCTGACCCACAGTCGCATAATGGGTGTAGGAACCACAAATAAAGGTATGCTTTTAGTTTCTCGGTAACCTGAGCCATCTCAGATCACGACCCCAAGTCCAAATAAACCTCAATGTTAACTTTTTAAAGTTTTCTCCAAAATTCACTTTTTAACTAGCCATGCTGAAAGGCAGCCTCAAGCCCCTCATTATGAACAGCTAAGTCTTCTCTGTTCTTACTGCAATACAGTCAGACCACAGGTGCTCTTCCTGAAGCAAGTAACAAAGCTAGGAAACCCTGTTCTCCACCTCAGCAAGTACACTTTCCCAGGCACCAGAAACATGGCTAGAAGGCCACCTTTACAACTTTGCTCTGGGGGACCCACGGCAGTTATGGCAGGGGGTGGGGGCAGGTAAGAAAAATGACCAAACAATTGCAGTGGGTCCTGGGTATGGGACAGAAGACGATCTGGATTTGAAAATATGGTTCTGAAAAAGCGAACCAAAAGACAAGTAAAGGGGGAACGGGAAGGAAGGAAAGATGGAAGAGCAGACTTACTTATCCTACAACACTTTTTCCCCCCCTTTCCAGCCTCCTCAACACCTACATGAGCCCCTGCAAAATGTCCAGTTCATGTAGTATGTGTGTGTGTGCATATACACTGGTAGATCCGCAACAGATACTGACCACATGGGCAGAGAAAATAATTTGAACTTCAGATTCATCCAGCCTGATTCTCTCTCCTATTAAAGCCTCCCCACCTATGCCCTGGCACTCAAAACAAAACAAACAAAAACCAACTCCTGGGCAGAAAGGGAACAGCAGCTGAGCAGGGTGGCACATGCTTGCTGCATTCAGCCATCGACTTCCGATTATTGCTTTCTTCAGACGCAGCCACCAGCAATGGGCTAAATACAGCCCTGGAGAGAAGCCGCCTGCACAGCGACACTCACAGACCTTCGCTTGGAGACTCCCTGGCGTGAACGGCTGAGCCTCTGTGAAATGGACACACGCTCAGGTGAGGCGCTGCCCACACGTGACCCTGAACACTGCGAAATTCTTCCCTTCCACAATTGTATGGCCAGCCAAAGTCTTGCCTACACCTAGTACATGCAGATGTCCATTCTGGAAGAATGCATGATGGAAAGACAAAAATGGGAATGACTGAAGCGTTATTTTCTCGTGACCACGTCTCTGGTTGACACGGTGCGCCCCTACATATGGTGAGTAAAGGCTCACAGACAGTAAACAGAAAATACACCATGTCAGCCCACAGTCACGCGTGGGGGAAGAAATCGAGAGGGCTGCAGTATTAGAAGTGTTGTCTCCTACCAGTGGGGATGTCTTTCCAAAGCCCAGAACTCCCCCGCCCAGGAGCCATGCCCACTGCGCCCAGGGGTGCAGACCCACACGTTGGGGCGCACGGGGTGCTCCGCAGAGCCGAGAACTCACAATGAGGATGAGGCGACCAGTAGTTCCTGCGGCGGCAGCGGCGGAGGCACTGGTGACAGCCTAGCTACCGAAGCACCCGCGGCGCTGCCCCCTCAACCCTCTTTGCCCTGGTCCCCACTTACGTTCCGAGGGTCTCCTTGAACTCGAAAATTTTCTTGATGTCCTCAGCTTGCTTTTTCCAGGAGGAGCTGCTCTCGCAGTTTTCCCGAGCCATGGCAGACCAGGGGCTGTGTGCGCGGCAAGCGACGAGGCGATGCGGCCAGGATAGTGGGGCCCGGGCGGCGCGCTGAGGAGGGGGCGCCCAGCGGATGGGGCACAGGGGTGGCGGCAGCGGCGCAGGGGTGTCCCGGAGGGCCGCAGCTGGCAGCGCGGGGATGCTCAGCGCAGGAGCCAGAGACTTGCTGTTGCGGCAGAGCTTCCTCTTCTGCTGTTTCCTCTTTCACTCTCGCCGCCGCCGCGGTCCCTCCCTGGCTCGTATTTCTGCTTGCCTCTGACACAGACTTCCTGCCTCCACCGCTGCTCGCCCCGCTCCCTTGCCTAGGGTTGCCAGCCTCACTTTCTGCTACTTTCTTGCTTCCCTTCTCCGCCTCCCCGCCGCCCGCCTGCTCACTCCTCCTCCTCCTCCTCCTCCTCCTCCTCCGCCTGCTGGCTCCCCGCCTCTCCGCGTGCCCAAGCCGCACCGCCCCCCCTACACCGACGCCTCCCCGCCTCCTGCGTGCTGCTGCCTTTGGGGATGTCCTGCGCCGGGAGCGTGGAGGTACCGTCCTCTGCCGCCTGGCCACTCTCCTGGCCGCCGTGTGCGCCCTGGAGCCTGAGAGAGGGCAGGTGCGGGGACCCAAGCAGGTGCTGGGCGCCGGGGCGCGTGCGGGAGGAGCCCAATCCCTGGGGTGGTTTATTAATTCTGCAAAGTCAATTCTCGGGGGTGCGAGGGCTTTCCTCCCTGGCGGCGGATGGGGGCGCCTCTGCGTCGCGCGCTCAGCTGCAGTGGGGCCGGGAGGAGGCGGGGTCGCGAGGCCGCCAGGATGCTGGGCGCCCTCTGCGAGACCTGGGCACTGGCCGGGTGCGATTCGGAGCCCCAGCTATCCTGAGCCTCCAGGGCCCAGGGGGTGGGGGCCGGTTGTCATGGCGACGGAGGGCGGCGGCTGGGTGAGAGCAGAGGTGGGCGTTGATTCCTCTCCCAGGCGCCGACCTAGGCAGGCGCTCCTAGAGATGATCAGTCCCTCTCCGCTCCGCGACTGGAGGTAATTCGCAATGCACCAAAATCGGCGCTGGCGTCCTATTGTGGCCGGGGGAGGGGGCCCTTGTGGCGCTGAAAAAGCCTAGGAACCTCGGGACTGGGGACGCGCAGGACGTGCAGGGCGCTGCCTGGCTTTCCCTTTGGGAGCAAACTCCCAGGATTATTTGGCTGCTGGGCAGCGGGTGGATTCAGAGTTGGGCTGGAGCTGGCTCCGTGCGCCTCTCCGGCTGCCCTGGCTTTCGTTCTTGTTTGGTCCCTCCTGGTTTCTCTCTCTTACGCGCCCTCGGCCTCACAAACCCAGAGACAGTGAAAAGTGAACGCCTGCCCCGCACCCTCCTTAGCCCTACCAGGCTTGGTAGGCAACCTAGGTGGCAAGACTTGTAGCTAACATCCTTTCTTACGGTCTAGGGAAACAAACCCAGAGTTCCTTTTGGCCTCCCTCCGGGAGGTATACTTAGACTGCCCACATCCCTCGCAAGTCTGCCTGTCAGGGGCATCCACGTGCAGATCCCCTCATTTCCCTCCCCCCTCGCCGCCCCAACCTGCGGGGTCTGCCTAGTGTTCTGGGAAGCGATACTTTTGCCTTTAACAAGGCTATCACTCCCTCAGGGCCCCTAGGCCAGGTTGGGTAAACAGCCCTGACTCTTAATTGGAGACACCTGTCCCATTTTCCCAGCACTGTTCCAATTTCGATGTAATAGGGGGAAAATTCTACTCTCTGGAAAGGAAACGTCATCCAGAACCTTCTGCCTGGTTCTGACCAGCTGAATGCAGGCTAACTGCTCTCCCAGAAGCAGTCTGGACCCTCACCGCTCCCCCAACCCCTTCCCTGACTCCAAGGCCGGTCAGAAGAGAACCTGGCCGCCCCAGCTCGCCACACCTTCAGGCCAGTGTGTCTTCCAGAGGCTGTTAGCTTAAGGCTCTGCAGGCTGAGGAAAGCAAATAGGGGATTACTTGGCTGTTAGACACACGAACTCAATTGGCAAACCCAACTTCCAAGACGGATCCGGAGGAACCTCTATCAAGATTAGGACACATTACCCAAATCCAAGGCAAACAGCAGCTCCCTCAATATCAAATATATTTGAAGAGCTATTTCTTATTTGGGTTAAAGGTTAAGTGTAAAGAATAAAAACAAGGTGGGTGGGGAGGGGGAGAGAGGGGAGCAAAAAGGGGATGGATGTAATACAACAACAATAAATTTAAAAAAAAAAAAAACATAAAAAAAAGAATAAAAACAAGCCATAACTGAGGTCGCAGTTGGCGCCCTCCCATGCCCCATCATATGCATCTTGTATTTTTTTTCTCCTTCCCTTCTCCCCACTTCTTTCTTACTGAGTTCTTTCCTCTCTATTCCTCCCCTTGCTTCTTACCTAAGGATCAGTGACTTTTAAGACCTGTAAATCCGTGTTGTTTTTAACATGGTGAACAGCTTATCCAGAATACCATTAATCTTTGAAAACTTAAGAAATCTTTGGTCCAAAGACAATGATCAAAAATAGTTCATTAGATGGCCTCATATACATACACCCTGCATGAAAAACTTGTTTAAACCTCCGTAAGAATTGCCTGGAAAACATCCCGTTATTTAAAGTTTCCCATCAAATTGTTTAACAACCGCAATGTTAGAGGCCTCTTCTCACAAATGCTGCAAAAGTTTTGGCATCTTCAGTTGTGTACTTAGTTCTAAGAAATAGTTAAAAGAGAGCTACTTGAGCATATGTCCTACATACTGGTGATTAATGTAAGTCATTGACAGTGGACAATACAGTAACACCTAAGAAAATGTAGCTAAATGAGGAATCACACAGAACAACCACCCTAAAAAGCAGGCTATCCAGGAGGCAAGGTTGGGAAGAGGAACACAACATGGCTATTTCAGATTTCTATTCACAGAAGACTAAAAGAACCTTCCATCACAAACTTGGGTCATAAAGAGCCTGAACATGATCCAAGAAAAACTCCAGCTAGTCTGAAAAATGTCTTAAGGCCCCCTTATTAATGTGAGCCTCTTACAAATCTCTTCCTAGAAGAATACATCTCTTCACATGATTAAACATCTAGGTAGGACTAAAACAAAATCTTTTCAAAATTCCTCCAATTAAGAAAGTGTGAAGGAATAGGAAAAACAAATGGCAGTGAAGAATTAACACAAGAAAAACGTTTGCTAGAGAACAGGTAAAATTCATATTCAAATATATAATTTATCAAAAAGTAACTTCTGTAAAACAAGAACTTAAAGCATAGATGCATTTACTCAGGAAATATAGGGCAACACAATGGAAGAAATTAAAACTAGCTGGAGAAGCTCAGAAAACAAGCAGGAACAAAATAACTGTAGATATAAGAACTGCATTGGAAACAACACTGGGAAATTTGCTGAAAACCTGGAAAATGTCTAAGGGTCACTCCTTAAGAAATACAGAGGACAAAATCAAGAAAATAGCCAGCTCTTATTTCCATTGGTTCCACACCCTCAGATTCAACCAACCTCATATCAAAAATATTTTAAGTTACCTTGTTGTTGACATGTACTATGTAGTTAGCTAAGCCTATGATAGTTGCATCTGTACTGAAATGTACAGAGGTAGTTTTTCTTATCATACAGTATAACAACTATTTACATAGCATTTACATTGTATTGGGTATTATAAGTAATCTACGGATGATTTAGAGTATAGGAGAGAATGTGTATAGGTTACAGGCAAATATTGCACCGTTTTACAATATTTGGAATATTTTCTCTTGAACATCTGAAGACTTTGGTATCCACATATACCAAGGGACAACTGTAGTGGGAAAATAAAATGGAAACAAAGATTTGCTATAAAATTATATGAAACACAAAGGAAGTTCAATGTATTCATAAATGGTTATACTTCTGAAGAGACTAAAATAATGGAACAAAAAATATTGAAAGATGTTATTTAAGAAAGCTTTCCAGAAATGAAAAAATTTAGCCTATAAATTGAAGAGTAACATGACATATTAAAAAATATATGGATAGTCATTATCAAGATACATCCAGGTAAAACTACTTACTTTCTAAGAAATTTCCTTTGGCCTCACCAGGGTGTCTCAGGTGGTTGGGTGTTATGCCACAAGGTGAAGGGTCACTAATTCAATTCCCTGGGTTGTGGGTGTTTGTCTCTGGCATTGATGCTTCTCTCCCTCTCTTTCTCCCTCCCTTCCCCTCTCCCTAAAATAAAATTTAAAAGAAAGAAGGAATCCTTTGGTTCTCAGGGGGGAAAAAATCAAGTCACATGTTTTGGGACAAAAAAAAAAAAAAAAGTGGATCAGCCTGTTACAGACTTCTACAACCACAGTCAATGAGAGAAGATATGTTTCTAAGGTCCCCAAGAAAATCAAATTGTCATTTTAAAATGTTACAATAACACTAGGCCTTGGTCCAAGTGCCTTACCATATTTACTTACTAATCCTCACGTCAATTCTAAGAAGTGGGCAATATCATGATTCCCATTTTACAGAGGAAGAGACCAAGCTTTGGAAGGCTTAATTTTCACACCCCTGGTCCCACAACATGAGTGAATAAAACCAAACAGCCTGGCTCCAGAGTCCTGCTCTTAACTGTTGAACTACAATCCTCTTTTAGAGTGTTACTCAAAGAAAGTCAGCAGATACATGCTGAGAAGCTGTTACTAGAACGAGGAGGAATAGATTTTGAGCAGGGAAATAAAGAAAAAGAAAAGAACTAGCAGTTGTTCAAAACCCAAACAAAGGAATCAAATGACTGGTAATCTATAAATGTATCTTGGGGCAGGATAGGGGGAGGAGGGTTAATTTTATTTCCTTCAAACCTCAAGTGAATATACCCCACCGTATATTTTCCTAGCAGACATTGGCTTTTATCTTTCTACCTTAGACCTGAAGCATGTGTGGGGCCTTTCTTGACGTTCTTCCAGACTCAGATTTTGCTCCTTCTACAACTGACATTGAAACACAATTTTCTCAATTCATGTTAGAATTAAGAGTCTATTCTTAACTCATGGAAGTACGTTTGGCAATGCACACAGGTGCATTCATAAAATTAAGGATACTAGAAATAAAAGTAAATATGCTGCCTTTTATGTGGGGACATAGACCTAAATAAAAATGGCATCTCCCTTCAATTTTTTTTTAACTCAAAACAGGATCTACAATGGACATTGAAATAGAATCTTACCAACTAATCTTTTAACTGAATGGTACATTTCAAACAACTGAGGGAGGTATGTTTAATGATGTACATAAATACATTCACAAATACTGATGGCACTGAGTCCATAACTACGCTGTTTCACATAAGCAGAGCCCAGCCTACGCAGCCAACAACAATGGCCTCAAAAATTTGCCCATGAAGAGTTCTTTTCTTCAAACCCCTGTATTTTAAAAAATCTTTTCCTATAAGGATAGGTAATTATCAAAAGAAAGGAGTCTGATTGTAAGATGTTCATTCTTTCTTTGTTTTTAACTAATTAAACTGCAAACATTTTTCATATGTAATAGCCACTTAAATAAAGTTGATGCAAGGAGAGAAATCAATTTTAAGACATATCTTCCTGTGTTTGTCATCTTACTGGTTTTGACATACGTGGGGCCATTGGGATGATGAATTGTTAGCATTGGTGGACTGACCTTAATAATGTCCATCAGAAATTCTGAGTTTCTCTGTTGAGTGTGTACTTTGAAATGCATACTTTGAATAGAAAAAGGAATGACGTGTAGTGCCTGCTCTCAAGATGTTTAGAGTCTGAGATGAAGACAGGTACCTGAACAGGTAGCAGGAATAAAATGTGATGATGAAGGCTATTGTGGAATTTTGCACAGAGCATGATGGGGAAGCAACACATTGAGGGGGTCCAATTTCCCAGAGGTGTCGGAAGAGGCTTCACAAGAAAGAGGACTTCTGAACTGGGTCTGAAAGGACCTATAAGAATTTGCCAAGCCAAGAGGGAGGGTGCAGATTTCAAGGAGAAGGAAAAGCATGGGTGAAGGTACAAAAGTATTAAAGGTGTATCCATCAGAGTAGTACAGTGAGAGTCCCCAGATCTCAGTGGTTTATAATAGCCACTTGAGAGGCTTTTTTCTCACATCAACCTACCGGCAGAGCGGCCTTCATCTTGAACTTTGCTGGTCACTTCCAGAAGGGCACGCCAGCCAGGTCTCGCACCTGGAGTTAATTGTTCTTCCCTGGAAGTAACACGCACATTACTTCCGCTCACAAGTTAATGGCCAGAGCAATTGACGTCTGATCCAACCACAAGGGGGCCAGGAAATGCAATTGTATGTGCCCAGAAGGGGGAAAGTCAAGTCTACATGGCAAGGAGCACTAACCACCACCACAGAGGTACCACCAAAGGCGATGTGTGCCAAAGTGGTGGTGTGCGTGTGGGTTAGAGGGCGGTGAGCAAAGAGGAGAAGACAGGGAGGCTGGAGGAAGCTTGAGGGGTCTGCATTTGAAAGACCTTGACTGTCCTTCCTTTGAGCCCAAGAATAAAAATTGTGAAGTGCTTCAACAAGTGTAAAAATCAGGGTTAAGAACATTGCAGCACTTCCCTCCCACCCCAGAATGTCTGAACTGGCTGTCACCCACAGAAATGGTTGCTCTTCTGTGGCTGACAGAAGATAGCCTTAACCACCATAGAACTGTACACCTGTGAAGGAGTTCTGACAAGGGGCTCCAGAGAAACTTGCAGTGTGGTTCCTTTTGAATTAGCAATACATTTCCATCTCTAGCCATTAAGGAATCTCGAAGCTGGGGGTGAAATCCTAAGGATGTGCCAAAGACGGACTAATTAGCCAGCATTCTGAAACGTACTCTACTACTACGGCATCTCCACAGGCGTCTCAGAGACCACCGGGGACAGTTCCCTGAATATTAATTCCAGTGCATCTGAGCTGTAACTCTGGAATCACGTTACTGGTGAGTGGGTGGGTACCATGCAAAAGTGACTTTACAAACAGCACCGCACAGGAAACAAGCCAACACGTAATGGAGTTTGTCGGTGAGTCTGATGAGAGCTGTTTGCAAGTTCAGGCTTTTGCCTTAGGGCTACAGAGAAAGTGGGTGCAAGAGAGGGGTCTTTTTTAAAAAACACAATCTGGGTGAAAGGCAGCTCTCTGTGTCCCACTATTGGTGCTGGAACCAGAGCAAGGTGCTGTTCAAAATAAAAGAACCCAGAGCTCAACCAATGTCTCATATGCTCCCTGACTGCAGGCATTTTCCAGTCCTTTCCTCAAATGAGGAATAGCATATGGTGATGGATGAGATATCATGTACACAACACTATGGGCTTCTCAGAAGAAACGCTATCAATAAATATAAGGTATTAATAGTATGCCTTTTTTTTTTTTTTGTAATAGCTGTTGCATCTGGCTGTGTTTTTGTTTGCTTGATTTTTGGCCTGGATTATAAAATGAAGTTGAAAAGAAAAAACATCTTATTAAAACACACCCACCCACAAGACTTCCTCTAGATTTTCGCATTTTATATTAGACAGAAATAATCCTGGACTATAACAAGATTCTTGTTTCCAGCAAGGGTTTCCTAGCTGAAGGAAACCTAGCAATGCGCCAGGTCCTGCTAATGCATGACCCCCTCACTCCTACCCCAAGAGTCTTGGCACTGTGAGTATTAACACCTTCCAAGCCAACACTGAACGTCTGTAACCAGAAACGTAATTTTTACATTTGTCATAGACCCACCCACAAGTGGAGGCCAATAGTTTTGTAAAAACAAACGGTTTGTAGCTTAATTTTTTTTTTAAAGAATATGCTCCTTCAAGTTGAAAATGTGGCCCTGTAAGCCACCGAGTCTTCTGTTTCTCCAAGTGTTTCTAAAAATGGAGGAAAGGTGCAGGCCAAGTGTCCACTCAGAAGTTACCAGGCAAGATGTTCAGTTAAGTGCTTCTCAGCATTCCTGGCCCAACTGCTCTTTCCAGGGCTCACGTAATAAGTCATCTGTGGACTGGGCACCCCAAATGAACAGAATTCTGTGGGATCATTGGAATACTGATGACACACATGACAAAATGTAGGGGCTCCACCTAATGCAAACACTGGCCATAAGCCAACACGTTAGGAAAGATGTTTACCAACCTCAAGAAGAGCCTCTCTCCTCACTACATGTACATGGGCGCTAAGCAAAGGGCAGCCTGAGGAACTGGGGTCCATGGCTCCGGAGCTAGTCCCCCTGCTCCCTGCAGTGTCCTGGCTCCCAAATCTCAGGCGGCTCCCTGGGCTGCTCAAGGTTAACAATGCTTTTTCCCGCGGAACCAGCCAGAAACCACACTGGAAGTGGGTTTATTTTTACCCCAGGCTTTGACATTTATTATTACTGAAAAACTAAGAGACAGTTTTTGGCTGACTACCCTGTGGAATATTCAAGACCTCCATTTGGCCCTCTGTCTGCCTCATTTATCTTTTCTGGAGTGGCCTTCTCCTCCTCCCTGCCAGTGCTCCTCATTGGCAAGGATATTCGTATCCAAAATGAGAGGCTCTGTCTCTCTAGGTGAAGCAACTAAGGGATCCTGTGATGACATCATAATGCAGCCCTTGGAATATCATCATTTCCTTTATGGAACAAATCATCAATACCTTAGATGACATGGTATATGCAATTAACCATGGTGGTTGAGAGGGGGTACACATTTAATATTGCTTGGAAAATTTTTCAGCACACAGACAATCACAAAAAATTGCTTTACGGAAGAGTCCTCTCTCTGGATTCAGACACATTTCAAATCTGAAGGGTATCTTTTTTTTTCCCTGGTCTGCAAGATGGAACTTACACCATCTGCTGATTTGATGCCTTCTAGAACCACAAGACACCAGCTGTGGGATGCATTTATAACTCCTCTTATCTTGTATATTAATTCAAACTATTTGTGCAAGTCCTCTGTTTAGTTCATGGAACTGGGTATATATCGCCTTTCTCGTCTTTCTTTTTAGTCAAGCAAACTTGATTGGAGCCTCTCAGAGCAAATCCAGGAAGGCTTTAGATGTTGGTTATCATGTACTTAACACCACGCTCAACCTTAATCTCTCCCCTTTGCTATTTCTAATTTTAATTTCAAGCTCCTTCCTCTTCCCAGTTGTTTTTTCCCAAGCACCCAACTACTATTTTCTGTTCTTGTCAAACCTGACAAACACTTCTTTCTTGATGACGTCTAACAGATGAAAAAACTGAGGTATCAAAACTTGCCCAGAGGCACAAGTCTACACGGAGGAGAATGGAGCTAACAGTACAGATCTAACAGAAAGCAAAACCTAATGGGCTATACTGCCTCTGAGGAAATAGTTCATAGAAAGAAAGGCTTTTGGGTGAAAGCCAAGGGTAACCATCCACGGCCTTCACACATCAAATTACTATTCTCATCCAAAAATCCTGATGGCGAAACCTATATTTATCACATAAAAACATTTATGTGTAAGTAAGTACTAAAGCCAAATTCAGAAACAAAATTGTTGGAGGCCTCCATAGATCACTCTCTGGTTCTGACAATGGCACTGGGCCAGGGTCCTGCCTGGGGGTGTCTATTCTACCAGTAGAACAGGGAAGCAGTGAGAGCTACTCATTGGGAACAGTAATGATGGCAAGCCTAGTACGTTCAGCTGCCTGCCTTCTGTTGAGAAACTGAGGTTTCCCCATCTACCACCCCATGCCCTGACCCCACACACACTTGTCAAGGACACTTTTGCTTATGGCATTCCCTAAGGGGGTTCAAATCACCAGGCAATTAAATCCCAAGATGTACATGTTTGTGGCTCTGATTATGAATCAAGGAAGCCTTCCCGATGCCCAGTTATGAGTCAGAAATCCAGCACTGCCCCAGAGGTTGCTCCATGATGTCCCTGACTTGACCAAGCACAGAGCTCCAGTTTAGTCTTCATTACCACACCAGCATGTGTCACACCCAGTAAACAATCACTGTGTAAGAATGCTCCTAAACCCTCCTCTGGCGCTTGGCTGACTCAGGTCTGTCCTCTCCCCATGGCTGCCATGAGGAGGCCAAGGCTCTAGGTTTTCAGGTTTCAAAATAAATTGGCAGGAATCTGAAGCCAGGCCAATACCGCCCTCCTGCCCGCAGGCAGCTGGGTCCCAGTGGGAGGTCTCTTAGCAACCAGGCTCGAGTCAAATATTTGGGCATCTGGACACATTCTGATTGGAATGAGCTCACGAACAAAAACTTCTCTTTCCCTCAACCCAGCTACTGAGGGTTATGAAGAGATGCAGAGCCCCTCGGGTACCTCCCTGTCCTGGATGAATCTGTGACTCAGGCAGAACTGAGAGGCAGCCCAGACGGGCAGGCCAGAGATCCAACTTCTATTCCTGGCTTAACATGTATCCTTGGACAAGACACTGGAACTTCCTTGTTGCTGTGCCCACAGGAAGCCCAAAGTTTTCACCTGACCCTCTGCAGGCAGCCTTTCCACCAGAAGTCAGAGTGGTCACTGGCTCATAGAGGGTGGGAGCTCCAGTTCAATTCAGAAGTGAACCGGGAGGAACAAGAGTTTGCGGGTGCTCTCCTCCATCTTCCGTCTCCACCTCACCCCAGTCTTCCCCGCAAGTCACAAATGGCAAATGGGAGGGAGAAGGGGCATGTGGGCGCTAGCCCGCAGAGTTGCACATCTTTTACTTCCCAACTCTGTGTCCCAGGTGTACACAATCAATCTCAGTACACCGGGAGAGACTAAATACATCAAATTTGGCTTCGGATGCTAATGTAAAATGACATCCTTAAGGACGGGAGGCTTTATCTCGGAGCTTTTAAATCCTAGTCTCTTGACCTCCTGAGAGATGGGCTGGTCAGAGCTCCCGTCCCTCAGCCAGCATGGCCACCCTCCTGTCCCTGGATGTCCACCATAATTATTGGTCATACCACCCCGCTGGCCACTCCAGTGGCTTGTTTCTATTTGCATAGAGGTCTAACCTCTTCATTGAGCTGCAAAAGGCAGACGTTATGCCTCATAGCTCTTGTGCCTTTCTAGTCACATAACCTACAGCCCTGGGGCAGGTTGTAAAGAAACACATTGAACTTAATGAATATCCAATACCCAAACCACGGGGGCAGGAGGCTGTGCTCAAGCAGAGCAGCTTAAAGAGCTCTTGCCAGTAGGAATGGTCATCTCTTCTTTCAGTGGAGATGGGAAGCCAGCGGGCCATGAGCAGCCCAAAGCCTGGGCTCTGGGATCAGCACCACTGGTTGGCCCAGCCACTCTCCAGCTGGTGACCAAGTTGCATGCCTGTCTCAGTCTCCATTTCCATCTGGAAAATGGAAATGCAACTGTGTTTTTTTTTTTGCCAGAGTGTTCTAAGAAAATGAAATAGTAACTGTGAAGCATCTAACACAAAGGCAGTCAATACATGGTAGCTCTTATCGTCATAGTGACTTTTTCACCCAACCATTTGATCACTAAATGAAAGCATATTGAGGTTACTTAATTGCTCTGGTTACACAATATTTTTAGTTATTTCTCTTAAAAGCTGCAGAGAAGTATGGAATGAGGTCATCAAGCTTCTATGGCTTAAGGTAAATCACATTGTCATTTTAAAATCACCCCTTGGTTTGAGCAAATAAGTATCTGTGGCCACAGTGACTAATAGCATGTTTATTAAAATAATTTTTGTCCAAGAAAATAGGAAAGTTAATTATTAGGATCTAACAGTGAACCTGAATTCCATATTCAGGACTGCTTTCCTTGAGCTTCTCTCTGGAAGACTCAGAGATTAGTTTTTGTTGATTTTGCGAATATAGAAAATGCTAGACTTCAAGAACCTACTTCTGCCCTGGCTGGTAGCACAGTGGATAAGGTTCGATTCCCCAGCCAGGGCACATAACAAGGTTGCAAACAAGGTCTCCAGTCAGGTCTGTGGCTGGAGGCAGGTGAAAAGCAACCATACATTGATGTGTCTTCTCCCTCTCTGCCTCTCTCCCTTCCCCTCCTTCTAAAAATAATTAAATAAAATCTAAAAAAACAAAAAAACAAAAAACGAACCTACTTCTGCCCTGGCTGGGTAGCTCAGTTAGTGTCATTTACTTTCTCTCTCTCTCTCTCCCCCTCTCCCTGCCCAACTCCCCCTTCCCTTCCTCTCTTGCCTCCCCCCCTCCCACATCTCAAATTGACAGAGAGAGAGAGAAAGAGCCTTGACATGTGGCTCAAATGGCTAGACGTCATCTCACAAAGTGAAAGGTAACTGATTCAATTTCCAGTCGGGCACCTGTCTGGGTGGCAGGTTCCGTCCCTAGTTGGGGTGTGTACAAGAGGAACCATCAATGTTTCTCTCCGTTTTTCTCCCTCCCTTCCCCTCTCTCTAAAAATAAAAATAGTTTTTAAAAGCTTACTCCTTCTGAAATAATCCTGAAAAGAGGCTTGACAATAAACACATTTTATCCTTTTCACGGTGACCAGCAAACCAAGAAGCCAGCATGATCTGTAACAGCCCTAAACTGGAACCAGCCCAAATGTCCAACAGGTGCGGACCAGGTTTTCACAAACAAAGAAATACGATAGTTTCACTTACGGCAAAGATTCTAGTCAAAATAATACCAAGGGGAGAACTAAAACAAAATAACAATGATTGTATTGATCTAACAACCAACTTGATAAAATAATGAAAGGGAATAAGATCTGAGTGGTAGAAGCTGTTACAAAGATTCAAGCTTGACTCCCAAGAGTATACTTTATTGATATGTTGCACTTGGATTAAATCCTTGGTTATTTTTACAAAGTTACTTTGTCTGCTATTCAATGTTTATTGAGCATCTACTATGCACCAGGCTTTGTTGGACAAACAATGGTGAAAAATATAAATTTGCCATCCTTATGGAACTTACATTCTAGTGTGGGACAGAGATAATAAGCAAACATATTATTGTACCACTTTACCAAAAAAAAAAAATTCACATTTAAATTTTACAGCCACACTGTCAAGTAGCTAGGATTTAATGAATACATCTGATAGCTGAGGGAACAAACTTGGTTAGTAAGTGACAGACACAGGATTTCAACCTTCGTCATCTGGTACTTCCGGCAACGGTGGACTAGATAAGATAACGCAGATCAACCCTCCTACCAAAGACAACTTATAAAGCTGGATGAAATATTAATGTAATTTTCTTTAAATCATCGAAACAGTAAAAAGGTGTGAGGGAACTTCTGCCAAACTGGGAGAGGACAAACCCAGGGGAGGTTAGCCAGCCCACAAAGCTTTCTTCCGAAGGCCTTTGTCAATCTGGGCAAAAACAGCTCTCAAAATAAGGTCTTGTCTTGATTGCTTCACAAGTCCAAAGCCCAGAGCCTGCCAAACTTGGGGATTCAGAGAAACCACTCTCCATTTTAAGTCCAGAGTAAGGGAGAGGGAGATAGATGATGTATCCCTCAGGCATACAGGTAGGTTCACCTCACCCCAGAGTCCAGGGAACCTTAAGTTTTACACTTGAATTAAGTTGCTTACACAGGAGAAGTGCCCTAAACTCTGGCAGACATGAGTGAAAAGCCTCTAGAAGAATATTCTACCATTATTCATATATGCATATATACAAATATGACATATACAGATGTCATGTACCACTTAACAATGAGGATACATTCTGAGAAGTGTGTCATCAGTTTCATCATTGTATGGACATCATAGAGGGCACTTACACAAACCTAGATGGGAGAGCCTCCCACACACCCAGGCTATATACTACAGCCTACTGCGGCTAGGCTACAAGCCTATGTAGCATGTTACTGTAAAAAAAAACAAGAGATTAAATCAAGCACAGGAAAAAATAAGAGACATGGTGAACAGGAAAAGCTACTGCTGGCATAACACGGCATACTATTTTACAGCAAACTTAAAAAAAAAAATCCTCACCCAAGAATATTCTTTTATTGCTTTTAGAGAGAAGGGAAGGGAGAGAGAGAAACAAAGGGTTGAATCAACAACCCTTTGTTGTGTGGGATGACACTCCAACCAACCGAGCCACCCAGCCAGGACAAACCTTTATATATTATAAGTAGAAAGAAAGCACTCTAAAACAATGATAAAAAGGATAGTAAATGCATAAACTAGTAACATAATTGTTTAATATCCTTACCAAGTATTTTGTACTGTACCTGATTGCATGTGCTATACTTTGATACAACTGACAGATTTGTTTACACCAGCATCACCACAAACATGTGAGTAATGTGTTCCACCATGACATCACAATGGCTGCTACATTGCCAGGCAATAGGGATCTTTCAGCTCCATTATAATCACATGGCACCACTGTAATTATGAAGGGGGGACCTAAAACAAAACAATTATTTTCTGGAGGATGGACCCCTTCTAATACAGGCTTCCCCCACTAGGTGAGTGTTCTAGGAACCCATCTGTATCAGTGCACCAGCTGGCATTGTTGTGAGAGGCAGCATTCAGCTTCAGTGAAATTTTTTGAAGACTCTTCAACCCCTTTGCCCATTTCATTATGGGTGATTTACGTGTGCACCTGCTCACACAGTACTGAGTGTTAAGCAGTTTTTGACCATAAACTGCATGACCACATTGCCCACCCTCCCTATTCACCTAATATTACCCAGAGCAATTTTTGTTTGTTTGCTTGTTTCTGCAGATGAAAAAAAGTCCTCAAAGGGAAACATTTTGCCAATGTGGAAAAGGTTAAACAAAGAATAGCAGAAGCACTAAAAGGCATCAAAATCAATGAGCTCAAAAACTGTTCTGAAAAGTGAAAAAATGTCTCAATAGTTGTATTGCATCAAATGAAGAGTGACTGAAGTTTAAACATGTATGATTAAATACACATTTTTTATAAATAAATTCTGAGGTTTTGTTTTGGGTCCCCCTTATATGTGGTCCCTCATTGACTGAAACATTGTTATATAGAGTACGAATGTGTGTGTATTTAAATGACTAAGGCTTACTAAGAGAATCAAAGCACCCAAGAAAATAGGACATTATGAGCAAAAATAGCAGAAACAGCCAAGAGTGAAAACAGGCCCATGAAAACTTTAGAAAGGGGAATTCTCAGATACAGACTCTAAAACAGCTCTACTTACTATATTTAGAAACATAAATGCCACCTTTGTAAAATTTGAAAGGGAACTGGAGACCGGAAAATGCAATAAAAAATTTTAAAGAGCCAAATAGAAATTCTCAAACTGGGGAATATACTCATCATTGAAATTAAAGAACTCAATGAATGGCTGAGTTAGCAGATTATCACAGTTAAAGTGAGAACTCATGAACTGGAAGAAATGTCAGGAAAAAAAAAAAAAAAAACTATCTGGGATTGAGCTTGAAAAGAGGAGGTGAAAGTATTCAAAAGAGGATACATTTAAAAGGTCTAACCTGCATTTAATTTGGCATCCAAAGTGGAAAGATATATTGAAACAAAGTCAGTATTTGAAGAGATAATAGCCAAGAATTTTTGAGAACTGATGACTGACATCAACTCACAGTTTTAAGAGCCCAACAAATCCCAAGCAACACAAATTTTGGAAGAAGTCCACACATAGGCACAAGGAGAGAAAGCATAAACAATGAAAAACAAAGTGCAATCCTGAACCTGGATCATTTGCCGCTGAGTTGGCTTTCTTCCCATTTTCTCCAGGCCTGAGCCCTGGAGTGCGCAGTTTTCCCACTTGCCCCACACTCCCTGGGTGAGTGACAACCAACCAACATCAAGTTGCAAGCGGCCCTCTCTTCAGGTAACCAGAAACATCACTTGCTTCTAGAACATTCCTAAATACTACAACAGGTTAGCAGTGATTGTAAGAATGAATCCTGCTATTTAAACCAGCAGGCCAGGGAGAGGGAATTTTTGAGACATAAAAACAAACAAATCAGCATGGGCCAGGAGAAAATAAGGTGAGGACAATACAAATTACAACAAAAAGTCATATATTCATTTGTGAGTGAGTGACTTCTCCCAAAGCAAGGTAATTCTACCAAGCACATAGTAGGATTATTGACTAGCAGGAAGGTTTCAGACAGACTAGCTCTAACTTCATCTCCATTCTTTAATCTTCTCCCATCTTATATCATCTACTGCAGGTTCTCACAATATAAAGGTAATTTAAATTTAGAGTGAAGATAGGCTCATCGGAATGTGCAGCATATTAAGTCCTTTCAAGGAGGGCAGCCCTGTGCTTGGTACTGAACACCAGCCCTATAGAGCATGGACAAGATGACTGTGACCCTGAAATAGTCACAGCGCTATGGCACAGTCCCCCATTCTACACCAAAACTGCCTTCCTTTGGTCTCTGGTTTTGTCCCCAACTTATAGAAACCCCATCATCCTGCTCAGGGAAGGGTAGGACATGGCTGAAAGATCACTAGACCAGAGTCGGGATATGAGATTCTAGACTCAATGGCCCAGGTTCAGCCCTGCCTGTTCATCAGGCCCAGGGCCCCAGCAGCAAGATAGAGAGATTAGAACTGGACCAACCATGGGAGGTGCAGGGCTGAGCTGGGGTGGACATGGCCTGCGAAATCTCTGGGTGGTGGTGAGCTGTGCAGCCCCAAGCAATGCTGACAGGTCGGATCCTGGAAGCAGCCCGTGTACAAGGGCATGGTTCCCCACCTCCCAGCAGAAGATGTTCCACACTGTCCCCTCCCTTCTCCGTATTTTCTCCTCCCCTGCATCGGTATCTGCCTCTGTCAAGGCCTGAGAAGTGGAGTTTCGACAACTGGACTCTCTGGCTCTGGCCCCGTTCTTCACACATTCCCAGTCACCACAACAGTGGAGTTGCAAGCCAAGCTGGCAGCCCCCAACGCCACTCTGTGGCCAAGCAGATCCCATAACAAGCTAATTAGTGATCAAAATGCAGCTGCTCCAAGCAGCTTTATCACCAATCTGAGCTGACAGCAGAGGGACACCCACAAGACTGTCACTGCCCACCCCTCATTGCCATGAGCCCCACCCCTGCCCCCATGGCCTACTTCCATGTTCTGCCTCCATTCCAGCCTGTGGCCCGGTCTGATGTCCCTTGTTACACCGGTTTTTTATCTGAGCACTCAGTCTGCACATGCAGTGATACCCAGGAGTAATCCCCTGCATTTTGGGGACCCTTTATAGTTTCTCAGCAGTGTTCATAATGTGGAAAGCTCAGTTATGAAATGGTGGGTTGCCTGTCCTTGGGATGGTTTGGGGGTTACAGACAAGTGACTTGCTGTCCCTTTAAGCAGTTATATAAATCTTTCCTTTAATCATTGACTGCAGCCCTACTGGGGAACACAGAATAGCCACCTTCCAGACTAATCTGTGTCTGGGAAGGAGAATATCCACCTTCATTGTCCTCAGATGTTCACAAGGTGATGGTACCACTCCACCCCTGTCCAGGGGCCACACGCTTTGGTTGGCTTTACCAAGTGTGAGGATGAATTAACACCAGTTCATTCACCTACGTTCCTGATTAGCCCCCTGCCCTGGGGCCAGCGGCAGATACTCAGGGAAAGCCTGGCTGTTGGCTGCAGCCATGGACAAGAGCAAAGCTCACTGGTTTAGCCCAGAGCAAACCTGCTCTTAATGTGCAGAGGGCAAGGAGGGCTGATGTACTTGTCATACAAGTATCCTTAGCATTTGGCAATTCTGTAATTCCTGCAGGCTCAAATATCCAGAAATTATAGCCTGGCAGCCCAGACTCAATTGAGCCTATAGGTAAGATTTGTTCCAGCCAGAGATGATTTGTGGTTTAAGTTGCCAACATTTAAAATGTAGGTGATTTCATGCACACATCTGGATTCCTTGCTGTTCTTGTGGATATGGCGGGATTAGAAGGGAGTCCTCTATTATAAACTCTTTCCAGAAAACCAAGCAATTAATTTCAACAAGTATTGTGCCTAATTAGACCAATGGAAAGCAGCACTCTAACTAAAAGCGTCTGTAATTAGTCAACACAGAAAATGCATCATCTTCCATTTGGGACAACTCAAGACCATGTTTCTTTGACAACCAGGCAAAAACTGTTTTTACAGCTTGGCTGGGAAGTTCTGATTCATCCACCATATTTACCAGACACGGCACCTTCAAATTTTCATTTGTTTGGGTCTTCACAAAATTCTCTTAATGGAAAATATTTCAATTCCCTGGAAGACTGCAAAAAGCACCTCAAACAGTTCTTTGCTCAAAAAGATAAAATTTTGGCAAGATGAAATTATGAAGTTGCCTGAAAGACGGCAGAAGGTAGTGGAACAAAATGGTGAATACGTTGTTTAATAAAGATATTCGTGAAAGTGGAAAAAAATATGTCTTCTATTTTTACTTTAAAATCGAACTCACTTTTTGGCCAGCCTAATATTCTGCATTATACAAGACAGGTTTAGTCTAGAAAATCTGGAAGACAGTGCAGGATGCCCCAGCCGCAAAGGCGTCTGGAAGATGCTGGACTCTCTGTAGCTCTTTGCTTCTCTGGAACCGCACATGTGACTGACTACCCCTAAAACCAATGTCCTTCCCCAAGGAAGGAGGTTAATGGGTGTAGTAAGTGTAGTAACTCACTGATGTTCCCGTTTAACTTAGTGAATGATACATTGTTCTTCCAGGAGGTCCACACAACTACCCACCATCTGATTTTGCTACTAATCTCTTGCAGTTAGCCTGCTGTGAAAGAAGACTCTGTCCTGGGAGGGGTAGGGATTCTGCCGGCCTCGCCTGTATATATGTTTCTCTTATTAAAGTTCTTATGAATTTGAATAAGGCTATGGCTCAGTTCTTCAGAATTGATCCTGAATTTAGACTTGTGGGGCTTTTCCCTCAATAGAGAGCAAAATCCAAAGGCTGTAAGTCATCAACCAGTTATAACCACTGTTAACATTTTGGCATGTTTTCTTCCTATTTCTAAACATTTTTTTTTTTCAAAAATGGCACAAGTGTATCCATTTTTACAAAACATCATATTATGAGGCTTTCCCCATATCAAGGAATGTTCTTGGAAAACATGATGCTCACCCCTTCTAACACCTGGGCCTGGAATTAAGCCTCAGCCAGGCCCTCTGCCACCAGACCATGGACCCCTGCAAAGCCAGCAAGCTTCAGGTCTTCCTCAAATGGTGTCAGCAGGATCTAAACATTCCGCAGGTGGAGGGAATGTGTTTCCTAAGGGAGTAGGTGCAGAACATCAGAAGACAGTATCAAAGAGGAGAAAAACAGGTATTAGGAAGGTGGAGGAAAACATAAGCGAGAAACCATCATGGGAGGAAAGCAATCTAGGAACTGACAATGAAGGTGTGTTTCAACCACACACTGATGCCCTTCAAGAAATGGGAGACGGAAAGGTGAACACAACCAAAGAGATGATGGATCAGGCAAATGATGAAAAGAAAAAGTGGCTGCCACAGATGCCTTAAAGAATGCTGAGAACCAAATATATGAATACAGTGAATAGGCCTTCAGTGGTCAGGGGGAAAGGGGTTGGGGGGAGGGGGGAGGCAGAGGCAGGGAAGGGGAGCAGCTTAGACAAGAACCTAGTATAAAGGAACCATGGACATGGACAACAGGTGGGATTGACTTTGGGGGGGAATGGGTGGGTGGGGAGGGGGACAGAGGGGAACAAAAAGGGGATGGATGTAATACAACAACAATAAAAAAAAAAAAAAAAAAAAAAGAATGCTGAACTACAGAAAGCCATAACTGTTCACAGATGCCACTGAGCTGAATCCTCACTTGGCCATTCTGTATGCCAAGAGAGCCAATGTCTTCATCAAGTTACAGAAGCCAAATGCTGCCATCCAAGACTGTGACAGAGCTATTGAATAAATCCCAATTCAGCTCAGCCTGACAAGGGGTGAGGGAAAGCACACAGACTTATGGGCCACTGGGAAGAAGTGGCCCATGATCTTGCCCTTGCATGTAGACTGGACTATGATAAAGATGCTAGTGCAATGCGGAAGGAAGTTCAACCAAGGTCATAGAAAATTGTGGAACATCGGAGAAAGCATGAGTGAAAATGTGAGCTGTGAGTGATCAAAGAAAGAATGGAAAGGGTTCAGAAGGCTCAGGAGGAACCTGTGCGAGCCCAGAGGGAGGAAGAAGCCAAAAGACCATCAGAAGCTCAGTTTGTCTGGTTCCCAGGTGGCTGTCCTGGGGGTGTGCTTTGAATGGCAGCAATGCCTGAGCTCAGCAAAATTCTTAGTGATCCAGAAGTGGTTGCAGACATGCAGGATCCAGAAGTGATGGTGGCCTTTCAGGATGTGGCCCATAACCCTGCAAAAATGTCAAAATATCAGAGCAACCCAAAGCTTATGAATCTCATCAGTAAATTGTCAGCCAAATTTGGAGGTTAAGCATAGTGACCTTCTGACAAATAAAGTCCTTGCTGAAAGTACAGCAACTTCAATTACCCAATGGATGGTATTCATGCAGATGTTTTCACCAGGAATTATAAGCTATAAATGCTTATCCTTAAAAATATTTTTTTAATTAAAATGAAAGAGTATGTTAATCCCAACATTTTTCTTTACTTAAAAAAATACACACACAATGTTCACTAACTGCCTAATGTTCCTTTTTTTTTTTTTGATAGATCATAATGTTTTTGGTGACTGTTCTCTGCTGGACCTTTAAATTGCCTCCAATTTTCATTATTATAAATAACACTGCAGTGAACACCCCAGTCTACACAGATCAGTCTACATCTCTAAGATTACTTTGTGATATAAAATTATAAGAGAAAAGAGTGTGGGTATTTTTAGGACTTTTGATATATACTGACAAATTGTTGTTGTTGTTGTTTTAAGATATTACTTCTCTGGCTGGTGGCTCAGTGGATAAGGCACCAGCCTGGGAACCCAAAGGTCACTGGTTTGATTCCCAGCCAGGGCACATAACCAGGTTGCAAGCCAGGTCTCCAGCCAGGTGTGTAGCTGGAGGCAGGTGAAAGGCAACTGTACACTGATGTTTCTCTCCCTTTCTTCCTCCCTCCCTTCCCTTTTCTCTAAAAGTAATGAATAAAATCTTTTCTTAAGTAAAGGATTTTACCAATTTACACATCAGGAGTACATGAAAGGGCTTGTTTTTCTGCCTAAGTACCCTAGAGTTAACTATTATTTTTTAAATCTTGACTAATTTGATAACAAATGGAAATCACATTTAAGTAATCATTTTTGTCCCTTGTGTTTGAAATGTTTTATATTTTATATAGTTCCTCTATTGATCTTTCCCTTTTTAATTTCTTCCACTGACTTTTTTAAATCATGGGTTTTTTTTTTTTTTTTTTCCTACTCCAAGATCCCTTTTTGAATTTTTTTTTTAATGGTTTCACTTTTACATTTTCCCCTAATCTATCTGGAATTCATTTTGACATGCATTCACCTTCAATGGTGAAAGTAAATATAACTTGAGACTTCTCTCAGGTAGTCTACTTTCCCATAATCATTCACTAAGTAATTCATTAAATAAATTAATCCCTTTAGCAATGATTTGTAAAATTCCTTTGTCACATACTCTTGTTGTGTGTTCTGAGATCAGCTTCATGAGATTGGCCTCTGTTCTATTTATCTGTGCTTTACTATTTATGCCTTAATTGCTGTGATTTGATAATACACATATGAGAACTGTTCATGCTTTCAGAGATTTTTTGTGCATGTGCTTTCATGAGTAATTCTATTTGAAAATAAAGAGTCTATTTCTCTCAAATCTTTTTTTCTTTCTTTTTCTCTTTTTTCCATGTAAAAGACAAATGTTCTGAGAAAAATGTCTGGACTAAACTTAAGAAAAGATCCTGTGATTCTGTGCCTTTCTTTGGAGAAAAAATAATAATAATAATAATAGGCGTGTCCTGGTTATTATAGTGGAACACTATTGAATTGGAAGAAACGAAAGTTACATGGTAGTGAAATCTTAACATAAGCTTGCTTTGATTTTCTTTAATGGAAATGTGTGTTAACCTCAAGGAAACCTGAATGTGCAAACAAAGCCAAGCCTTGGAGCTAGAAGGTTACAATATTTGGAGATTTGCTTTCTTACACTGAAACCTCTCAGGATGAGCAATGGTCCTGTAGAAGTGAAAATGAATTCACTTAGTCTACTCTTAAGAAATAATGTGTGAGTCCCTGGCTTTATATGGAACTCAATCTAATAGGGCTCAAATTCTCCTCTAATGAGGAACTGGCATGCCTATCACCTACACAGCATCCTCAATGTGGAATCAACTGTCAAGATTTAAAGACATTTGGTTCTTCATCCACGTTTAAAACATTGCAAATCACCTTGACATGTAGCCTTTGCTGTTATCACAAGTCATTTCACAGCTGAAACTAAACAGCCTACTCGATCAGACCTTGGTGCCCATGAAGCCCTGGTCATTCATTTCCCTGCACGCCTACTCAGCTGTCCTCAGGAGAGGAGAGCCCTGGTTCACAAGCAACTCAGAGGAAGCTGGGAGTCAATACAACCCATGGCCATCACTGGGAAACAATCAAGGTAGCCACCTCTTAGATAGAGGTGAGTCAGTCTGTGTTGGCTGCTCAGCTTTGAGCTCTTACAGGACAAGGTCTGTGCTTTATTTATTGCTGTACTATCAATGGTTGGCATCTGACAGTCAGTCAGTGCATGTTTCTTGAATGAATGAATGAATGAATGGTGACATTCAAAAAACAGTCTGTTACCAGGACCTGAGCTAAGTAGTAGTCAGTGTCTGTTAAACTCATGATCTGAGCAATTTGGACATTTTCACATGGCCTAAATATATATGTCAGTCCTTTGATCTAGCTATGTATTTTGAAAAACCTGAAAAGGTCAAAAACTGTATGTGGTGAGCAGCATCACATCATCTCCTTTTTGGAGCTAGATAGACAGCTCTGCAAATTGTCCTGTAGGTGAATAAATAAGCACAGGACCGGAGAGAGAGGCTGTGCCGGGGAGCAGGTACACAGATGCACTGTTGGAAACACACACTGGTCCAGGAAGACAGACCTGCATCTAATTTTTTTTGCATTTCCTTTGGGTTGTGTCTTCAAGGAATGGATGTTCCTGAGTAGTGTCTGAAGATGAGGGAATTGGCTATGTCTAACCTTTTTTCCAGCTCTGAAATTGTATGAATTTGGGATAGCCTGACTCTTCTAGAAATAGCCATGATTTTGTAAAAAATAAAGAAAAAAAGGCAGTCCTGAATGGTGAACCAGCCCTCTTCTATTGTGACGAGTTGGTTTTCTTTCATTCACAGCCATTTCCTCACCGCTTTAAATGCATAATCGGTACGTCCATGGCACCACTGCACACCAGACATGACCGTTATTGAAGTACTGCAGGTACAGAAATGAAAGATTTCAGAGACCAGTCAATCTTCATTAAATCAGAAGGAAGACTGTTCACAGTCTGATTTCCCAGAATTTTTGAGAAAAAGATGACAACCCTGGTGGACAGAAGGCTGCCTAGAAAGGGAATAGCATTCCCCAATAGAGGGAAAGTAGGGCCCCTTGAATAAATCGGGAATAAGACAGGTTTCCTACTATTTATTGTAGTCTGGAAAGAAATGCATGGAAGGCACCCAAACTCACCCAAACCAGTTTACCTTTAACAGTCTGGTCCTTGTTTATGTTATTCATTTGTTAGATCTTGAAAGAAAATGTTTTGCTATGTAAACACAGAAAAGCTTCTACTCAGTTGCTGTGAATTTCACATTAGAAGTACCTCAGCTTAACGAAACTGCATTACAGATGGAAACCTATCTTTTTATAATTTAACGTAAGACTTGGGCACAGAGCCAACCCTGGTTACCCATTTCTACAGCTGTCTACTTATTGGTTCTCTGAGGTTAATCTTTAACCTCAGTCTGATTTTTTCCCTTGATTCCCAGGCTCCTAGGGCTGGATTTTCATGCCCCCACACCCTGAGTGGCTGTAAACTCACAAAAATGCAAGTTAGTTTCAATGTTGGCCTAAGTAAAATAAGTAAATCCCATAAGTAATGGATTCAGAAGCAAACAGAACATTTTTAAATTTTCCTATTGTTTGAATGAGCCCACAATCACCCGCTTTACCTTTGTGGGGGAGACACAGACAGGAGAGACTGCAGGTTAGAAATCAGGCTTTGGCACTAGATACAACTGGGTTTTAATGCAGCTCTACCTACGGTTTAACTTTCCTGTGCTTCAGTTTCCTCATCGGAATGTATACACACGTGGGCCGACTGCCCAGGATACAGCAGACTCAGGAACTACATTAAGAGCTCTTATCATCAGCAGCAATAAAGAATTCCTTATAAGCAGTCATTAAATGCTTCCCTTATATAAAAAAGGGACAGAAAAATAAAATAAAATTGCTTTTCCATGTCCCAGCTGCTAATATGTGAAAAGAGCTTGGAAAATACTTTCATGCAAGGGACAAGGAAGAGTTAAAGTATTTGATCACCCAAATATCACTCCATGAATTAGACCTCCCCCATGGGAGCTGGCACTGGAAACAGCATAGTTCTCTCCAGAGAGTCATGTGTAGGAAGCCACTGAAAACTAGGACAGCCCAGGTGGATTGTCCAAAAGCATGAAGCAATTGCTGGAAGCCTTCCAGACCCACTGACTTAGAGGAATCACACCCTAGACATGTGAAAGGTGAGCATTTCAGCCCCAGCTCTGTGTTGCTACTTTATGCCACAGCTCAGCCCCAAGGGAGAGCCCCAAAGCCACCTCTCACCCCATTCCCAGGAGCCCACCCTGACTTGACAAAGGAGCAACAGAGCCAAAAGTTCACAGATACCCTGGCTTTTGAAACTCAAAACATGCTTTCCTCTAAACAGGTGTTACAAACAGTTGTTAGATATTTTTTTCCTCATCAGGTCCACCAAAGACTCCACAGTTAATGCTGTGTCGCTAAAGGGGTAGCGCTGGGTTTAAACGCTGAGGCCAGTGGGTCATTTTCTCAGTTGCAGCATCTGGGCAGCAAAATAAAAGCATTCCCATGCCTAAGTTTAGTTTCCTCATACATAAATTAGAAATTATAACACTTCTATCTCATTGCACCATTGCAAGAATTAAGTAAGTTCATTCATATAAAGCATTTAGATTGTGCCTGGCACACAGTAGGTGCTCAATAAACATTAGCTGTCATTACCTTTATCATGAAGGCTATGAGGTCCCAGAGCAGGATCCCCAGGCGAACCATAGTAAGGAATTCTGGCCTCCAAGGAGAGTGAGGAATTACACAGAAACCCTATGGCAAAAGGGAAAGATTTGGGGAACCAGCCTCCTAAGGTGGCTGTTCATTGAAGACTTTGTATGTTCCAGGCATAGTGCTAAGTAAGAACTGACTCATCTTTCTCTTCCCAACAAAGCATTAGGGAGGTAGAATTGCAATTGTTATCACCTCTAGTTTGTTCATGAGGAAAGTGGGACCCAGAAAGGCAACAAATTTTATTTCATTAACACCACTGGTCTCATTCCCTTTTTCTACCAATACATCTCTTTCATTGCCTCCCTTCAGGTCTGCGCCCAGAAATTATTAGTTGCCTTATTAAGAAGAATGTTTCTCAGTAATTTGCATGTAAAGAAAAACACCAACTGCCTTCACATACAGAAAAAAAAAAAAAGTTAAAAACTTGAGCCCCAGTTACAATCCTTCTTTTTCCAAGCAACGTTTATTTTTCAGAGTATTTAGGCAGCACCTCCTGGGAAGGGGCCTATTTTACCTCTTTCTTGCTAGAAGATTATCTGCACACTGCTGCTCTATTGCATTGGTTCCTTGATACGTTTCTAGTACCAAAGCCACAGAAATTATGCCAAAAGCACAGGTGGGGTCACTGCTGCGGTATTGGGTGGGAAACTGGCACTGATTTCCATGGCTTGTGAAAATTGAGTCTGCTTCTACTTACGAAGACAGTTCAGAAGGGAAGGAACTTTCATTATTCAGGAACTTCAGGGGATAAGTCATCAGTTATTGCCATGCTAAGAGACAAGGAAGAAACCCAGGAAATGCTCAACCACTGTGGGGAGAGAGGAAGAAGTGACTACCTATGGGTAGTCACCTTTTTTTAAAAAATCAGTCAGGACTGGAAAATTCAGCCAAGGAAAGTTGAATAGAGTTGGGGTGGACAGATGGACAAGACCGAGTGTGAAGGGAAAGCCACATCACCTGCAGGGAAAGTAGAAGAACCAGCCTCAGCCTTCCCCTTGAGAATTTCACATCAGCAAGAATGTCACTGATCAAAGAAGAGAAAGAAGAGAAAAAGGAGCAGCAAGTATGTCGGGGATTAAAGTGCATTAGTAGCCAGTTCAAATCCAAAAATGAAGAAATAAAAATTCTAGGTTTTTGGTGTTGCATAGTGCATCTAGTTTACCCAAGTTTGCAAACATGCATTGTGCACCTATCGAAGGTGCAGCACTTGGGGTGTTTGCAAGAGTTTATTGGCTGCATACTTGAGCTTCACCCTGGGACAGAGACAGAATCTTCCTTACTGGACAGAACAACTCATCTTCAAGTCAAGTTCTGCTTAGAGACAGAGGTGTCCTCTCCAGGCAAAGTTTCTTAGAAGTCCAATACTTTGCTTTGGAGATGGACGTCTCTAAACTACAGATTCCAATGGAGAGCAAATGTTGACAAATGGATGTATTGTTTTGCTCCCCATGGATAGATATATTGTTACTCTTCTCATGATTTAATTTGCCTTTTAAGTTTCTAGTTGTGTACATTGCCATGGTTACAAAGAAAACACCTTTAAATCCTTGAAAATCAAATTCAAGTCAAGTCAAGAAACTTTTTCCTATTTAATATAAGAACATTTGTCCAGAAAGTGCCCTGGCACCCAGTCAGAATTCCCCTCATAAACTGGAGAATTTTCTTAAGGCAGATTACCATATGTCAGACAATGAAATTGCTGTCTCTGCCAAATTTATTTATTTATTTATTTTAAGTAAGATATTGTCATTTCTCAACTTACTTCACAAAACCTACACCAATTTTGTAAGCATAAAGTGCACCAAAAGTCCTATGAATAATACAAAAGATTCTTTTTTTTTTTCTTTTTCAGTAAAAAGAGCAGATCATACATGTACCTCATTCATTTAGAATCATTTCTATTGGTAAGATACTCAACATTAATAGTAATATAACTAAGGGAGAAAAATACTTTATTAAAGAAAATTTGCATTTCAATATTTGACATCTGAAGTTTATCAGATTTCCTCATAGCATTACCAACTGGCATTTGGGTGAGAAGGGGCAAAAATAATGTAATCCTTACCCTTAAGGCTCTAAACTCTGTACATGACACCCAAACCATTCTAATGAATGTAGTAAAATAATACAATCCTTAATTTTAAAAAGAACTTCCTAGAATTTGCCTTATTGACCATTAAAACTAATAATCTTTGCTTTGTCCATTTCCAAAGCAAAGTATTGGACTTCTAAGAAACTTTGCCTGGAGAGGACACCTCTGTCTCTAAGCAGAACTTGACTTGAAGATGAGTCGTTCTGTCCAGTGAAGAAGATTCTGTCTCTGTCCCAGGGTGAAGCTCAAGTATGCAGCCAATAAACTCTTGCAAACACCCCAAGTGCTGCACCTTCGATAGGTGCACAATGCATGTTTGCAAACTTGGGTAAACCAGATGTGCTATGCGACACCAAAACCCTAGGATTTTTATTTCTTACTAAAACAGGAGGCTTACTTGGCTTAAAATTATGTTTAATTCGATCTTTCAAGTAGTTACCCAAGTGAATCCATTGAACACTTCATTTGGTTGAATTGTTGAGTCAGTAATTTATTTATCTACCCATCCAACATTTATCGAGTATTTGTTATTGGTTAGACACCAAACTAAATGTTGAAGATTTAGCATCCAACAGGTAATCCTATGGCTTGTTCTGATGAGTGAGTTGTGCCAACCCTCTTCATAATGAGGCTGAGGCAGCAATGTGAGTGCATAGAACAATGTTAGCATAGTTTCTCCCCACCTTGGAGTCAACCATGGGCCTGAGAGATGACCATGTGTTTGGGACAACACAGAAATGAGACCATTTTCTTTCTTAAGACCATCTTCTCTCTTAACACGTTACTCCAGCCTCCTCTGACAGAACCTCTAACACTAAAAGGAGCTGATCCTATTTCTACCTCTAAAAAAGCTCCAATTTTCCTCCTGGTGTTTCCAAATACCACTTGATGAAGCTCAAGGCAGACCAAAGTTAAGATCCTGTCGTTTAGGCCTTTTAACGAGGAAATTCAGATTATTCCTTTGGGAAGGGAGAAATATCCAGAAAGGACTGTCCAAGGAGATGTCGGGATGCCCTGGTTTAGGTCACTGCTTTCCGCTTCCTGGTGCCAGAGTCATGGTACTCTTTGTCACTTAATCTGTTAGCAAAGGTGCATTTTAGAGCACATCGCACTTATGAACACCTCTCCTTAAAGTCAATTGACTGCTCACAACCCTTCAAGGTCAGGGAAAGCCAGGTCCGGCTTGGTGTCTGGAGAGAAATTACAGTGCATCCCTGAAGCTCCTCTGCTTCCATTCTTCCACTGGAGTGCCCATCTGACACTCCCAGCTGCATGTGATCAAGTCCTTGCGGCTGATAGTATTGAGCACCTATTCTGTGCAAGAAGTGTGTTAGGAGGTTGACAGATACAGAGCCCCTGATTAAGAGTGGGGGAAACTGATGAGAAAATAATCAGGCACAAATCTTATAGGTTCTGTAATGTAAGTGTATGCCAAGTTCTGTGGGAATGCAAGAGAGTAAGTGATTACTTTCTGAATGGGTCTTTAAAGGGACAAGAAAGTTCTCTAGGAGGAGGTTAGGGTTGCAACACTCCAGGCAGAGGAAACATCAGAAGTGAAAGAACAAAGATGACAATGAGCATGATATTGAAGGCAATCAACATCTTCCGTGTCTTAGTCCATTCAGGCTGTATGACAGAATACCATAGACTAAGTGGTTTAACAGAAATTTACTTCTTACTGTCCTGGAGGCTGAGAGTCCAAGATCAAAGCACCACCATATTTGGTGTGTGGTGAGGGCCCCCTTCCTGGTTCATAGATGGCTATCTTCTCCCGTGTCCTCACATGAACAGGGAAGGGGGCTCTCTGAAGTCCCTTTATAAGAACACAAATCCCATTCATGACAGCTCCACCTTTGTGACCTAATCACCTCCCAAAGGCCTCCTTCCTAATACCATCACCTTAGGGGTTACATTTCAATATATGAATTTGGTGGGGGGCAGGGGCACAAACATTCCATCCACAACTTACTTTGACCGTAATGCACATAGTGGGATGTTGTAAGAGATGAGAGTAAAGACAGCAGTGACACATTGAAAAGCTCTGTATGTGACATGCTAAAGGACTATACATATTACTAATGAGGAAAGTGAGGTTCATTGTCACTACACTTGTCGCCTAAGTTCACTCTCACAAGAACTGGACTTGGGGAAGAAACCTACCTTTCTTCTTTTTACTAAGACAGAAATGGGGACCAAGTAACTACCCTGAGGTAGAAAACACTGAGGTCTTTGGTGATTAGCAGTATTAAAGCACTTGTCTCTGCAGCCTGCTCCTTACCCAGCATAAAGCTGAGCTGCCTTTGGAAGGTTCTTGTTGACACACCACTCACCCCCATCACCGGAATGGCCTGGAAACCCAGTTGCTCCTTGTCAGGGATCCCATGGAGTAAGATTAGTTCACGGCTGAAAGCCCACCCACTCCATCTACAACCCACCCAGTGGAGAGCCGGCAGCTTGCACCGTCTGACTCTGCAGGCTGGGACCAAAGAGAACCACTTCCTCTGTGCTGGCCTCACTCTGGGAATGTGACTGAGGACTTGTCAGAATTACAGAAAGTACCCTCCAGTCCTTAGAATCTGAACCATATTATGACCAAGTTATGCTTGGTAAACCACATGGCCTCATAAAACCCTTAGAACAGCTGAGCATAACAGATAAGTAAGGTCAAGCAAGTAATCAAAACTCAAGCGTGGTTTCATACGTAGGTCCCTTCCATCAAATTTCTTCTTAGTTTTTGTAAATTATATTTGATTGTACAGTTGTTCTGATTTGATTTCTTTTTGCCCCCCTGCACCCAGCACCCCCAAGTCTCTCAGGCAATCCTTTCACCATTGTTCATGTTCATGGGTCATGCATAAAACTTAGGCTACTTCATTTCCTATACTGTACTTTACATCCCCATGGCTCTTCTGTAACCTCCTATTTGTACTTCTCAATCCCCTCACCTCTTCACCCCTTCCCCTTACACATCCCATTTGTTAGCCATCAAAAAGCTCTCCATATTCATGACTCTGTCTCTGTTCTTGTTTGCTTAGTTTTTATTTTTAAAGATGTTTATTCATTTTTCAGAGAGAAGATAAGGGAAGGAGAAAGAGAGGATGAGAAACATCAATATGTGGTTGCCTCTGGCCCAAAACCCAGGCGTGTGCTCTGACAGGGAATCGAATTGTGACCCCTTGGTTTGCAGGCCAGCGTTCAATCCACTGAGCTACACTGTTTGTTTGTTTTTTAGATTCAATTGTTGATATATATTTTTGACATTCTATTGTTCACAGTTTGGGTCTTCTTTTTCTTAAATAAATCCCTTTAACATTTCATATAATAATGGTTTGATGATAATGAGCTCCTTTAGTTTTCTCTTGTCTGGAAATCTCTTTGTTTGCCCTTTGATTCTAAATGATAGCTTTTCTGGGTAGAGCAATTTTGGCTATAGGTCCCTGCTTTTCATGACTTTGAGTATTTCTTGCCAATCCTTTCTTGCTTACAAAGTTTCTTTTGAGAAATCAGCTGACAGTCTTATGGGAACTCCCCTGCAGGTAACTAACTTCTTTTCTCTCACTGCTTTTAAGATTCTCTCTTTAGCCCTGGCTGGTAGCACAGTGGATAAGGTGCTGGCCTGTGAACCCAAAGGTCGCAGGTTCGATTCCCCAGCTAGGGCACATAACAAGGTTGCAAAACAAGTCTCCAGTCAGGTCTGTGGCTGGAGGCAGGTGAAAAGTAACCATACATTGATGTCTCTCTCCCTCTCTGCCTCTGTCTCTTCCCCTCTTTCTAAAAATAATTAAATAAAATCTTTAAAAAAAAAAAAAAGATTCTCTTTATCTTTCACCTTTGACATTTCAATTGTATGTCTTAGAGTGGGCCTCTTTGCATCCATCTTGTTTGGAACTCTCTATTCTTTGTGGACTTACATGCCTATTTCCTTCACTAAATCAGTTTTCTTTCATTATTTTTTCAAATAGATTTCCAATTTCTTGCTCTTTCTCTTTTCCTTCAAGTACCCCTATGATGTGACTGTGGGACCTTTTGAAGTTGTCCCAGAGGCTTCTTATACTATTGTCCTTTTGTTGGATTCTTTTTTTTCTTTTTGTTCTGATTGGTTATTTTTTCTTCCTAATGTTATAAATCATTGATTTGATTCTTAGCTTTATCCACTCTACTATTGTTTCCCTGTAGATTGTACTTTATTTCAATTAGTGTATCTTTCATTTCTGACTAAATCAATCTGATGCTGCTGAGGTCCTTACTAAGTTCCTTGAACATCCTTATAACCAGTGTTTTGAACTCTGTACCTGAGAGATTGCTCATCTCCATTTCTCTTATCTCTTTTTCTAGAGTTTTGACCTGTTCTTTATTTTGGGCCATGCTTCTTTATCTCCTCATTTTGGCAGCCTCCTTGTGTTTGTTTCTATGTATTAGGTAGAGCTGTTTTGACTCTGTGTCTTGTTAGTGCAGCCTAATGTAGTAGGTGTCCTGTAGGGCCCAGGGGCACAACCTCCCCTATCACTCAAGCTGGGTACTCGAGGTGCACCCTTCTTGCAGGCTGAGTACCCTCCTTTTGCAGTTGAATCTTGGTTGATGTTAACAGATAAATAGGAGGGATTTACCCAGAACAGTCAGCTATACGGATTGGCTATAACCACTGAACACTAGCCTCCACCCTTCACAGAATCGCAGTTCTGCAGGGACAGGGCAATGATGCTCCGGTGTGGTCTGTAGCTTTCCGCTGTGTGCTCTGGCCCTGGGGTTTCCTGTGTGGTGCAGCCAAAGGTCAGTCCCTTTCTATATCTTATCTGGGGCCACCCTGCCTGAGCAGTCTGAGATGGCTGTTACACATCTTCTGGGCTTGGAGATTCCCAGGAGAAGCCAAGCTGTGAATCTAGGCTGGATGCTGCTAATGCTAGCCCTAGGGCTCACTGAGGCAGCTGTTGCTTGTTTGAGAGGATTTAGGAAGCTATGAAAATGAGCCAAGACCAGCCATTCACATGAAAAAGAATCTTGGGTGGGCTGGTAAATTGGGTGGGTGGAGTCTCTGAGAATCTCAAGGTGACTCAAACAATGTTAGCCAGGTTGATGGAGTCTCAGCTATGGCATTAGTTTGCCAGCTTTGTGCGGGGAGGGTTTAGAAAAGGGACAATGGCTTCTGCTCACCTTAATAGCAGACAACTCGGTTTCTCCCTGTACACCACTGGTGCCTTCAAGCTGCTACCCCGGTGCTGGAGTTCAGAGGGAGTGAGTCTGAGTAGGTGGGTCCGTGGGTGGGTTCTTTAGAACAAACTGCTTAGGGCTCCAGAAGTTTCTTCCACCAGCTCAATCCCCACTGTTTTCTGCAGCCAGAAATTATGGGGACTTATTTTCCTGGCTCTGGAACCCTGGGCTGGGGGGCCTGGTGTGGGGCTGGGACTCCTTGCTCCCAAAGTAACCTTCCTGATTGGTTATCTGCCACACATGGGTGTGGACCTGTCCATTCTGTCTGTCTGGATGGATGTGGTTTCTTTAATTCTATAGTTGTCAGACTTCATTCAACTTAATTTCTGATGATTCTGAGTAGTTGTTCTGTATTTCAGTTGTAAGTTTCAAGTGGTTGTGTGAAGAGGTGAGCCATGTCTGCCTACACTGCCATCTTGATGGAAGTTCTCAGTTTCATCACTACACCTCTAAAGCATTTGTGACCACCAGGACACCTCCTGCTCTATGTTGTTGGGAGCACAGGGCTCAAATCCTACCTTCATCACTGCTTCTGTACTTCAGACAAATTATTAACTATTCTTAGACAAGTAATTTTCCTTTCCAAGGTTCACAAGGGATACTAGGACCCATCTCCAATGGTTTTTGTCAGGACCACATGAGATGATTTAGATAGAAGGGCTTGTAACATCTCAAATATAATATAAAATTTTAGCTATTTTAATATTAACTATTATTACTGATGGCTCAAATTTCATTACGTACCCAGTGTTTTCAGTTTTGTGTGAATGGAAGGACCCATGCTCATGCTCACTGGTGAAATGTAGAAACATTATATAAAGCTTCTCTTGTTTCCAGTTAATGTTCCCAGGTTCACATCAATGGCACTATCACAATTTTTTTTTTTTTTTTTTTGGCAGAACTTCTAAGTCCACAGTGCAATTCAGCATAAACAAAGGTCTGGATCTGACCCAATACATTAATCAATGAATTAATTCTTCCCCCATCCATTAACCTTGGGCTTGAAGCAGTGACTTAGGACTAACAAAAAAAGCAAGCAGCCCTCAGTCTCCTGACAAAGGAGGGGCCAAAATGACCAGTGACCTCATTGCTACCTGGCCACCTTAGTTGTGTCTAGTCTTCCAGCAGATTCTACAGGTCAAAATAATAAGAGAAAACAGGGACACAGGCAGAAACTACAATGAGAGATGCTACACTCTTGCTGTGAGTTATGTGCTTGTTCTAGCCACTTCTATTATAATACTTTTAAGTATTTTCCAGATATGTATGCTGCCTTTCCCCTTCCTTCTTCCCTTACCTTTGTTAGACTTTTCTTATTAATTTTGGTATAAAAAAATAAAACACATCACAAAATTCACCATCTTAACCATTTTAAGTGTACAATTCAGTCATGTTCCAAATACTCGCATTGTTGTTCAGAACATCTTGCAAAACTGAAAGCTCTGTACCCACAAAACCACTCCCAATTTCCCCTCCCCACTTTTACAGACTTTTAAAGCTTTATTATTTCCTTCCAACCATTTGGTCTGTAGAGTATCTCCCACCACTAGACCATTTCAGCCTTTTTTAGGTATGATAGTTGACCTCCCTATAGCTGCCTTATAATTCTGGAATCATCTATGTTCAGCTTTGGAAAAAACAACAACAAGCATTTTTTCCAATGGTGATGCTCTCTCTTTCAGGGCAGACTGAGGGGCAGCTGACGTCAGTGTTGGCAGTAAAACTAAGCCACCTAGGAGAGGAGAGAGCATTTGTTGGCGCTCAGTGCAGCCAGGTCTTAAGCACAGCCCCTTTGATTGCTGAGATCTAACAGGCATTATTCAAAAAGTAATTAAATGAGAGAGGCCCTATGGTCAAATTGTTTGAGAACCCGTGGATGATCCAAAGTTTAAAAGGGGAAGAGGACAAAGGGGAGCAAAAAAGGGGATGGATGTAATACAACAACAATAAAATAAAATTAAAAAAAAAAAAAAAAGACTCTGCTGCATGGTAGCTCAGAGGTTTGCCCACAGCAACGAGGTGAACAGCATTTCCCAGAGTGCCCCAGACTCTGCATGTCATCCCGCTAGGGGTCCACAGAAGTGCTCACCCACCACCAGGAGAGAGCGAGGAGCCCACAGACCTCATGAGCTGGCAATATTGGTGGCTCTAGTCCTCCAGTGTAAGGTAAGATCACCCTTTCCCCAGGAACAGTAGCCTATCCAAGGAGTGGTATTTGACAGAGAAAAAGGAAAAAAAAAAAAAAAAAAAAAAACCTAGAAACCAGTCTCTCTGTGAGTAAGGAATGTCAAAGTTAGACTTGTCCAGTTTTAGAAATGTGCCCTATCTTTTCCCTTTTCAGGGAAATAGTGGCCAAAACGGAGGACTGGGTATAAAGTGGTTCCCGTAAATGCCAGTCAGCTTGGAAGCCTATAGCAAAATGCCACTGACTGGGAGGCTGCAACAACAGACATTATGCCTCACAGCTCTAGAGGCTGGAAGTCCAAGATCAAGGTGAGGGCGCTTAGCTTCCTGGTCAGAGCCCTCTTCCTGTCTGCAGATGGTTGTGCTCAGCATGCCCACATGGAGGCCCCTCACTTCTCTCTTCCTACCAGGCCACTCACTGCATCCCACTGTCATGATCTAATTCACGCCCCTTCTAACCCATCCTGCCCACCTTCAAGACATAATCTAAGTACCTCCCAAAAGTTCCAGCTCTAAATACCATCACATCAGGACTTGAACATATGAATTTGAGGGAATGTGAACATTCAGTCTGCAGCACTCCTGATGGCTTTATGGAAGATTTAGTCAGCTGTATGTTAACAAAGGAAAGAAGCTTGATTTTAAAAGACAGAAGAAGTGTTTTATGGGAAAACTGTTATAAAGCCTTTAACTAGTTCGTGGCTTTGAATGTACCGAGAGAGAAACTGTGTCCTTTGTTAGAATAATGATATCTAACAGGTCTCTTTCTGTTTTACCTATTTTTTCCTTTGTTATACATTGTATACTTTCAAAAATTAGTTCAGGTACCTTAAAATAAAAGCTGAGACATCAAAAACTGTGGAGGAAAAGGCAATCATAATTATACCAGGAACCAAGGAACCAGGGCTGGACAAGTATTGTTATTGAATGCTAAGTTAAGTTTATTCCAAGCATCTTAGAAAAAAAGATGGCTCCCTATTTAGATAATAGAGGTTTTCCCACTAAAATTTAATTCCAAGGACCTGGCTGGTGGCACAGTGGATAAGGCACCAGCCTGCGAACCCAAAAGTCACTGGTTCGATTCCCTAGCCAGGGCACATAACCAGGTTGCAAGCCAGGTCTCCAGTCAGGTCCATGGCTGGAGGCAGGTGAAAGGCAACCACACATTGATGTTTCTCTCCCTCTCTGCCTCTCTCCCTTCCCCTGTCTCTAAAAATAATAAATAAAATATTTTAAAAATAAATTAAATTCCAAAAGGAATTATTATTAAATCTAAATAAGAGTAAGAACATACACTTACATTGCATGGTTGGTTCATTTATTGGCCTTTGATTAAAGCCAAAGGCACGGAACAATGATTTGTGGCCAAACAAGGGGGACTCTACGGGTCTGAACATGTTCATGCCTGGTGACCGACCTTAACACAAGGGGGAGATTAGAGGAGGCAAGACCAGGGCCTCTCCAAGCGTCCACCACCCCACCCCTATTACCTGCATCACATTCCGTTGAACTGCTGAAATGTAGAACAGCCCAGACCTACTGAATCAGAATACTGGGTGTAAAGAGCTAGAAACCTACACTTTGAAACTCCCACAGTGATTCTGATGCCCACTAAACTTTAAGACACCGTGAGCTAGAAAGGAATGGGTGTGTATGGCTTTATACACATTTTCTTTTATATTGTCTACATTGCTAGATAGAAAGAGTTCCCTATTCCTTTATTATCTGATGCCAGCTATCAGAACTGACAAACTGTTGTGAAAATTAAGGGGTCTGAAATATACTCTTTCTCAAATAAAGACCACCATTCCAAGAGGCAGAATCCAAATTTTCCTCAACAAATAACTATATGCCTACCTGAAACCTCTCATGAGCTTTGGGTTAGAGCCCACTGTCAGGCACCAGGAAGTACAGCCAAGATGACTTTGCCTTACATTTCCAGGGTGCTCATTGTCAGCTGCCATGATCACAAAATTATTTCCTGTGGTACCTAACATGTGTAATATTGAGAAGCAACTTCTCAGGTGTGCTCATCAATGAAACAGGTGAGACAGGTGTGCTTTCTGAACACCAGCTTTGGTAGAAGATTCTGTTGCCCTGACCAGTGTGGCTCAGTTGGTTGGGCATAAAGTGTCCTGCAAGCTGAAAGGTCGCTGGTTCAATTCTTGGTCAGGGCACACACCAAGTCCCTGGTTGGAGGTGTGTAAAAGGCAGCCAATGGATGTTTCTCTCTCACATCGATGTTTTTCTCCCTCTCTTTCTCCTTCCCTTCCCCTCTCTCTAAACAGAAATAAAGTCTTTTTAAAAATAAAAAGAATGACCTAGTAAGTCTGCTCATAAGGATTTATCCTAAGGAGATCATCAGACTAGTATCCAAAGATGTGTGTAAAGCATCGTCATTAACGCTTCATGTATAGAATTCTTTACAATCATAAATCTGAGTCAATAGAAATAGTACCCTCCAAACAAAAGAATTATTAATGGCCATTAAAAAGTATGATGTAAAAGATTAATGATGTGAAAATAAGATTAAAATACATCAGTGAGTGAGAAACTTGATAACAATGTTTATGGTGACACCACACAAGTTTGCCTACTTCTATATATATACTACATTCATGGGAAGAAAGACTGGAATGCATCTGGTTATGACTGGATGGTGTCATTTCAAACTGAATGATTGCTTTTTGCTATCTACATTTGTAATATTCATGAATTTTACCATATATTATTTGCATACCAAAAGTAGTCTAGTTTAAAAAATATTTTATCCATGCAAAAGGAAGGGAGGGGGCAGGGCTAGTCATCATTTATGACTGACTGGTTGTCAGTTTTGTCTGTGGGAAACACAGGAGATGGAATGGTTCATGTAAATGTGCGCACAGAAAAGTCAGTAAGAGAAATAGTAACAATTGCTGGGGTACCCAGATTTTTAACATTGGGCTGGGTCTGATTTCTACTTTTGTCCATCAATCTGCTCATGTGCCCTCTCTAATTAGTAAAATCTATTCATCCACCTTCATAATGTCAAAAAGGGGTGATGCTATCAGTAGAACTTTTTAAGATTGTACCATCGTTGTATATTTTGGGGGAAATGTTTGGCACTACTTCTCATAAAACTGAAAATCCACCACAGACTCTCAGCAAAATACACAGAACAATAATGGACCACAGCTGTGGTCCAAACTCACTGGAAATAGCAAGGTGAGAAAAACAAGTCACACCCTCTTTAGTTTTCTTCTCTTGTGGTATCTTCCTTCCCCCTTTTAGCATGTTTTAATTAGCCCACTCTTTTTGTTTTAAAATACATTCTACTGAAAAGACAAATCATTAAAATTAAAAGAGCAAAAATAACAAATATGCCCCCTCCCACACCCACTTTTACTATCCTGGTATAGGAGCTTCGGCTGGTTGTCTTTAACTTAGAACAACACTGGGAATGTGAAGAAAGAGTTGCCACTGAGACAGGTGCCTCCCATCTACCTGGCAGGTGATAAATATTATACCCAGCTAGTGTTCCCTGGAATGCACCTGTGAGCTCCTTGAAGCAGTTGATCAATAGCCAACATACATCTCTATCCTGCCCAACAATGATGCATTGTTTTCATTTTTCCTGCGACCAGCCCTATGCCAGCTCTGGAGGTGAACTTTTGGTCTCCTCCATGCATGGCCCAAACCAGCCAGTAGAAAGCCATTCTGTGAAAATGCAAGAGAGTGTTCATTAAGAGAGTCAAGTAGTCTCTGACTTGGTGGTAGAGCCTACAAATGTCAGTTAAGGAAACAGCATTTAGTGGGGGCTGTCAAAGTCATGGAGGGGTGCTGCATCATGGAAGGTAGACAGTGCAACTTGGGACAGAGAAGAGCACTTTAGGAAGGTCAACAGGCAGAGCAGTGAGCTAGAAAGTGGGATTGGACCAGTTAAGGAAGATTATTAACATTTTAGGAAAACTGCCTGGGCCTGAGGCTGTAGCAAAAGGCTGCCTTCAGTTGGCGGGAAGGCAGAACTAAGGTCTTGAGCAAGAGACTAATTCAATGAAAGCAATGTTCTACCAGGTAGCAAACATTTCTCAATAAAATTTTAAGTACAGCACTTCCTAGGAAACCAGTAAACATAGGAAAGTATGTTCTTCCTCTCTGTACAAGACTACATTCCTTGTTTTACCTAACCTATTGTGGTTTTCAACCATCTTAAAACAAAGAAGTTTTCTTAACCTAATCATTAATCAGCTTTCCTCCTCCTTCTTTGTTAATCTACATATATTTGCAATTGCTCCAGCTAGAGAAATACCTCCATTTTCCCCTGATGAGAAACAAAACTGTCTTCTCCACTGTGCTCCCAAGGTAATGCATGCTGTGTGCTTCAAGGCAGGTCTGACAAACCTCTGGACTGTTCCTAACGCTACTCACCAAGCTCCACCTAGGGCCTGGGTGACCAAGCTCAGGCCACCACAGGAACCAAGCAGGGGGCTGCAGGAGTGCCTAAGGGAATACACCTGAACTTCTACTGGATCCCATCACCCCTCCATCCAGACACAAGCCAGTGTGATTGCAAGGCTGCCCTCTTGAGGTGCTTCTGCCCTCAAAGGACCAACGAAATTGCTTAGTTTGGAATGAAATGCCCTGGAGAAAACCTTATTCTAACCCCTAGGACCATATGGTTCTATGCCTCATCCTCTACTTCTCAAAACAACCTAAATATCACCCAAAGAAATGCTACCTACTCTACTGAGTGGCCGTTTTCCAAACACCAAAATACTCTAGTTTCTATTTTTTAAAGAAAAAAAAAAAAAAAATTCCCTCTACATGGCTTCATTGTTCTATCCCCTATCCAAAGACCTCATTCCATATTCCTGCTCTATTCTGCCATACTTCCCCTTATCAGCAGTTTTCAGGCTCGAGCGAGAATCATGTGAGCCTGCAGAACTTGTTTAACATACAGTGCTGGGCTCCACCCCAGCATTTTTGATGCAGTAGCTCTAAGGTAGTGTCCAAACTCTGCACTGGTGATGAACTTCTAGTGACATCAGTTTTCTCTGCTATGTGACATTCTCCGTCCATGCTCACCTGCACAGATGCTCTTTCCAGTTCGAAGGTACCTTGCTCTTGAAAGAGATATGGGGACAAAATGGACTGCAAAGATGGCCTTGTGGGTGGGTTTGTTGTACCTGGCTGGCTACATTAACCAAGAAAATCACCCAGGTAAAACCACTCAGAGGTAAAGAGAAAACTTAGCAGAACTTTCTAAGGTGAACAAGTTAAAAATTTGGTCCCCAGCATCTGTGCTTGAGTCCTAGCACCAACACTTATGATCATAAAATCTCTAAGTCTTGTAGTGGTAATGGTGGTGGTGGTAGTGGTGGTGGTGGAGGAGGAGGAGGAGGAGGAGGAGGAGGAGGGAGGAGGAGGGAGGAGGGAGGAGGGAGGAGGGAGGAGGAGAAGAAGAAAAGTAAAAAAAGAAAGAAAGAAACTTATTTTTAAAGACTTTATTATTTTTAGAGAGAGGGGAAGGGAGAGAGACATCAATGTATGGTTGCCTTTCACCTGCTTCCAGCTACAGACCTGGCTGGAGACCTGGCTTGCAACCTGGTTATGTGCTCTTGCTGGGGAACTGAACCAGCAACCTTTGGGTTTGCAGGCTGGTGCCTCATCATCCACTGTGCCACCAGCCAGGTGACATTTTTGAGGCTTAGAAAAGTTAAGTAAGTTGTTTAAGATCTCAGTGCTAACAAATAGCAAAAATTGGATTAGAACCAAGGTTTCATGATTTTTTGAAAGTATCTTTGACTGTTCAATGTGAAAATGAGAGCAAAGGGAGTGTTCTGTTACCAGTAACTTGTAATAAATTTACCTTCCTGCCAATAAGTTATATACCCATTGTCAAAAGAAAGAAAAACAGCTATTAAAAATAAGCTCATAGATTACCTGTTTGTTGAGGAAAGCAAACAAATATGGTTAAGATTGTAAAGGAAAAGATAAGTACAAAGAGGAAAGAAATGATTAAAGAATAATAAAGAAATTCTTTTTTTAAAAGGACCAAATGGAAATCCCGGAGCAGAAAACTATGCCTGAAATAAAAATCCATCACATGAGATTAATAGGAGATAGTCCATTGAAAAGAAAGAATCAGTGCACCTAGAGAGATGAACAGGAATATTCTAAAGTAAGAAACAATAAGGAAAGAGATTGGGTAATTAGCAGAGATTCAACAATCCTGGGACTGCAACAAATAATCTAACAGAAATCTCATTAAATGAACTAATAAGAGCATTACAAATTAAAAGAAAAGTACAGACCAATATCCCTCAAGAACAAAGCTACAATTACTGACAAGCAAATCACATCTATAAAGCAACTATAAATGAGATATCATAACCTAGCTGTATTTGTTCCAAGAGTCAAGTTGGTTTAACATTCGAAAATTAATTAATTGTACAACATTAACAGATAAAATAAGAAAACTCACATGGATGCAAAAGAACAAAAGCATCTGAGAAATTTTGATACCCATTTGTGGTTTTAAAAAACAACATACTTAAGGTCAAAATATTGACTACATTCTAAGATTGAGACCAAGACATTCTAACATTGAGTACTTCAACATTGTTCTGGAGTTCTGAGCCTGTGCAATAAGATAAATTTTATTTTTAATCAATTAATTGTAAAGAGCTTGAAAAGGAGGTAAAACTCATTGTTGTTCATGACATAATTGTCTATGTAGAACACTCTAGGAATCTGGGTATGGGGCAAAAGATATCACAAAACAACAACAACAACAAAACACTAAAAGAACTAATAAAAGAATTTAGCAAGATCACAGCATATAATGTTCATATATAAAAATCAACTGCTTTTCTATATACTAGTGATAAATAAAATTTTTAAAACAATACAATTATAATAGCATATGAACTATGAAATACTTAGAAATACATAAAAGATGTGCCAGATCTCTACATTAAAAAGCTGAAAACACTGTTGAGAAGAATTTTAAAGTGACTTAATAAATGGAGAGATGTGTCATATTAGTGAATCAGAAGACTAAATTGTTAAGGTATCGGTTCTCCCCAAAGTGATCCAAGGATGCAACATGACCTCAGTCAAAATTCCTCCAGGGTTGTTTTTTTTTGTTCTGTTTTGTTTTTGGTAGAAATTAGCAAGCTGAATAAAAAATATGAGGACTTAGAATAGACATACTGGTTTGGAAGTGTTACACTACCTTACTTTAAGACTTACCATAGCCCTGGCTGGTAGCATAGTGGATAAGGTGCCCGCCTGCGAACCCAAAGGTCGCAGGTTCAATTCCCCAGCCAGGGCACATAACCAGGTTGCAAACCAGGTCTCCAGTCAGGTCTGTGGCTGGAGGCAGGTGAAAAGCAACCATACATTGATGTCTCTCTCCCTCTCTGCCTCTCTCCCTTCCCCTCTTTCTAAAAATAATGAAATAAAATCTTTAAAAAAAAAAAAAGACCATAAACCAAAAGACAGTGTGGTACTGGTGCAAAGACAGAGAAATAGATCAAGGAAACAAAATAGGAAGCCCAGAAATTGTGTGTGTGTGTGTATGTGTGTGTGTGTGTGTACTCATAAATAAAATGCAATCTGTTGCTCTTCCACAAAACAGGGAAATTCGTTCCAATAAATACTGCTGGAACTGATAAGTACCTATATGGAAAATAATGTACCTTGACTCTTATTTCTCACCACATGCAAAAATTTGAGTTGGACCTTAGACCTAAAAAGTAAAAGCTAAAACTATAAGGCTCCTAGAAGAAAACATAGGGGTAGATGTTCATGACTTTGAGGTATGTAACAATTTCTTATAGAGAATTCAAAAGAGGATTTACCGGTATAAAAAGATTGCTAACTTGGAAATAATGAAATTTAAAATAATTCTGTTCAAAAGACACTATTAAGAAAATTGAAAAGGCAAGCCACAGGCTATGAGAAATATGCAATATATTTATCTAACAGAGGTCTTGTTCAAAATATATAAAGTATTTTTACAAGTCAAAAATAAAAAGACAACCCAATTTTTAAGTAGACAAAGACTTTGATAAGCCTGTCAGAATGAGTCTAGGAAATCCCTTTCACAAACATGGTGCCCTATTCAGAGAAGGAAGCTACTGCCCCTCCCAAAGCCAAAGCCAAAACCAAGACTCTGAAGGCAAAGAAAGCAGTGCTGAAAGGTGTCCCCAGCCACATATACACAGAAGAAGAAAAAAAAGATGATTCACATGTCATCCACTTTCCCACAGCCAAAGATACTGTGGCCCCAAAGCCAGCTTAAGTGTCCTTGGAAGAGCACACCCAGAAGAGACAAGCTTGACCACTGTGTCATCCTCCAGTTCCCTCTGACTGCAGAGTCAGCCAGGAACAAGTTAGAAGACAACAACACACCTGTGTTCATTGCGAATGTCAAGGCCAACAAGCACCAGATCAAACAAGCTATGGAGAAGCTCTGTGAAATCGATGTGGCAAGGTCAACACCGTGATCAGGCTAGATGGAAAAAAAGGCATATTTTCAACAGACTCCTAGCTATGATGCTTTGATGTTGCCAACAAAATTAGAATCATCTAAAATGAGTCTAGCTGGCTAATTCTAAATATAAAAATCTTACACTATAAAAAATTAAAATATAACTGGAGAAGGACTTTCACAGAAGACAATATACAAATCATCAATAAGCCCATAGAAAGGTGCCCAAAATCATAAGTTATTAGGGAAATGCAAATTAAAACCAGAGCAACAGGCCATTTTACACCCATTAACAATTAAAATTACCAAGACTGACAATATCAAAAGTTAATAATGAGTTGAAGCAACTGGAACTTATTTACAGTGGGAATTTAAAATTTTACAGCCACTTGGGGCCCTGGCTTATAGCACAGTGGATAAGGTGCTGGCCTGCAAACCCAAAGGTCACTGGTTTGACTCCCCAGCCAGGGCACATAACCAGGTTGCAAGCCAGGTCTCCAGCCGGGTCTGTAGCTGGAGGCAGGTGAAAGGCAACCATACAGTGATGTCTCTCTCCCTCTCTGCCTCTCTCCCTTTCCTTCTCTCTAAAAATAATAAAATTTTAAAAAATAGATAAATAAAATAAAAATTTACAGCCACTTAAGATGATAGCTTAGGAGTTTTGCAATAAAGTTAAATATACACCTATCAATTCTACTCCTAGACAACAGAAATGAAAACAGAGGTCACTGGAGGGTTGAGAGGCAGAGATGTTTCGTAGATGTAATTGGGATGAAATCCAAACTAGAGTGGGTGGAGATGTGCGCAGGAAGAAAAGAAGTGGAGAAATGACAGTACTATGTCAGGTGTGGGATATGGGTACTTTTGTTTTCTAAGAAACAGCCTTGAGCATGTTAGGCTTATATATGTCATACCAAAACAATATAAATTCCAAATAGTATTGTTTAACCAAATAAAAAAACTTTAGGAAAATAACTAAAATTATTTTTAAAACTATTTGGAGGAGATCATTTTGTCCAGAAACAGTATATTAAATTTAATTTAATATGCCTGGCTACATGAACTCTTGGAAATATGCCAAAAAAAAATTTAAATACATTTAAATTGCAGCTCTGGCTGGTGGCACAGTGGGTAAACCACTGGCCTGCAAACCCAAAGGGTGCTGGTTCAATTCCCAGCCAGGGCACATAACCAGGTTGCAAGCCAGGTCTCCAGCCAGGTCTGTAGCTGGAGGCAAGTGAAAGGCAACCATCCATTGATGTCTCTCTTCCTCTCTACCTCTCTCCCTTCCCCTCTCTCTAAAAATAATAAATAAAATCTTTAAAATAAATACATAAAATAAATAAAATAAAATGCAATTAAAATGTGCTACCTGGCTGGTAGCACAGTGGTTAGGGTGCCGGCCTACAAACCCAAAGGTTGCAGGTTCGATTCCCCAGCCAGGGCACATAACCAGGTTGCAAACCAGGTCTCCAGTCAGGTCTGTGGCTGGAGGCAGGTGAAAGGCAACCACACATTGAAAAAAAAAAAAAAAATGCAAACAGACCAGGAAAAATATTTGGACCAAAGCTAACAAAGTGTTAATGTCATCATTAGTATGAGGAAAGTCCTTACTAATTGATTTTTTTTAATGTCTCCAATGGATAAATGAAAAGACATTCAAACAACTATATCCAATGGACAAGTAAATGAAATTATGTTCGGTCTTTCTAATAAAAGAAGTAAAAATATGAATTTTTTATTTTCCTACTAAATTAACAAAAAAAAATGTTAAACTAACATAATTAATGCTGGCAAAAAGATAGTTTATTAATATATATATATAAAGAAGCAATAGTTTAGAGTCAACAACATTTCATTGCAAAAGGCCTATGGCTAAAGATATCCCTTGTAGGGTTAGTTATTATAACAAAAGGGGAAAAAAAGGAAGCAATTTAAATGTCTAAACAGAAAAAGAAATAAAAAGAAATGATTAGGCATCTTGGTTAAAAGCTTAGGTCCTGGGATTAGACCTGGGCAGAACTACCATTCAGACTATGTAACCAATTACCCTCCAAAATTTTTCACCTAAATATGTTTTTTAAAGAACTAAATAATATTACCTATTATCCTATGGTTGTGGGAAATAAATAAGCATGAAACAGCTTAGCATATAATAAACACAGCACATGTTTGATATTATTATTCCTTCTGCTTAATGAAATACCATCCGGCCATGAGAAATATCTAGAGCATATTTTAGAAAAAATGCTTAGCAAAATGCATGTGATCTATTAAGTAGGAAAAGAATCTAATCGAAAATATTATATTTGCACTATAATAAACTATTTCTCAAAAAACTATATGTAACTGCAGGTATTACATAAGCTTAATAAAGTTGTGTTCGAGTTCTAAGATTAAGGAGAAGTTTTCTTTTGCATCTTTCTATAGACTTATAGAATTATTTGCATACATAAAAATAAATTCACAAAGCAGGAAACATCCTCTATCAGCCTACGAATTCTAATTTTTGATTCAGAAGCTGGGAGAGGCAAGAGTTGCTGGCCTGGGGTGCCAGGTCCCTCCTTGCTGGTTGCCCTTGACTGTTAGCTGGGCCAGAAGGCCAGTTACCTCCTGGTGAGGACTAAAGGCTCCATCATTTCACACTCTCTAACTGAATTCATGGGCACATTGACTGTGTCTCTATTGTCCCTACCTTCAAGATTCTGTCCCTAATCACACAGCACAAGCAGGTACACAAAGAAGCCACAGGAATATGGGCCACACTCTGGGACGCCTTTTTCAACCCTTCCAGACAAAAAAAGCTGCATTTTCCAGGACAAGTGTTGCCTGAAAGCCTCTTTCCTATTCAAAAACCCTGCAGTCTGTGCCTAATCCAGGTGATTAAGTAGGCCTTTGCTGTTTAACTGCTTCCTGCCCTCTGTGTGTTGCTTATGTCTACACAGCCCTGAGTTTGTGCAGGTAAATGACTTTAACCCATAAAAGTCTTGGAAACAAAAGTGAGTTCCCAATTCAAGCCCCTGTTTGTTTGTTTTTTTGAAGACACAGTTAATATATTCTTTATCTGGTACGTAGTGGAAGCTCAATAAATATTTGTTAAATAAAGGTGAACAACAACAATAAAATTAAAAAAAAAATAAAGGTGACCATCATGACTTTGACTGACCTGGGGAGGCTGCATGATAAATGGTGAAAAGTATGGGCAACAGACAAATTTAAATCCTACATCCACCTCAAGTTATCTGAATGCATTTAGGCAAATGCCTTAACTTTTCAGAGCCTCAATTTTCTTACCTGTAAAATGGGCACAAGAATATCTACCTCCTAGAATTGTTTTGATGATGACATGAGATGTTTTCAATAAAACTCCTAGATACCTAATAGGTACATGAGAAACATCAATTACGTTCCCCTCTTATTGGAATGTTTTTCCTCATCTGGCAGACTCCCAGGTACTTTTTAAGGCTCAGCTTGATCATAACAGGACAGTAAGCGGCGCTCACTCCTGCCCTGCTTTTCTTGTATCTCTTAAGGCAGCTATTATTGCACTTCTGACCCCATGTTGCAATGCTTTGGCTCATTGCTCTCTATCCTTAAGGTCAAGACCAAGTTTTTACCATTTTGTACCTCCAATGCTAAGTATACTGCCATGTAGTAGGCACTCAATAAAAACTTCTTTTTCCATGTAGGAAAAAAATTCAAGCCACTGTTTGAGGAAGAAAATGGTTGATTCATTTTTCAATATAAGTAGCTAATGGTAATTGAGCCTAAAACCTACTTAGTGTAAACTTGAATCATAGCAAATGAAAACAGTTGGATACTGTTCAACTTGGAACCTAAAGCATCATGCAGCCCCCAGATGTTTTATTTAGCATATACTGAGCATCTACTGGGTGCCAGGCATTACATTAAGTACTGTAAACAAATTCTCATGGTTGAAAAGGAACTTAAAGATCATGTATTCCATTAAAAAGAACTCTCATGAAAGGGAACTCCTGGGTTCCCAAAACAGTTCATCCCACTCCAGGTTAGCTCTGTTAGCACATTCTCCCTGAGGTCAATTCATTATTCCCACTCATCATTTATCCTGAGGGGACTGTAATCAGCGATCACTTCTTGCTAGGAACATGAATTACTCCTACTCCTGTCCTTGCACTGGCATAAAAGTGTCCTAGTTGTCTCTTACCCTATGACTCAACAAAAGCTGCAGATGCTTTTAGATGTGCAGGTTAACAGTTCACCTAACAGGTGTTCTGTGCTCTGGCACTCATCTAGAAACATGGACTCCAGGTTAGTTAAAATGGTGTCCAGGTGGTGGATTTTAGACACCCTGCTGATGCTCAGGTTATGCAATTTGCAGCCCAATGGAAGCGAATTAATCTTTTAGGCTCTTGGATGATGAGTCACAAATTCCATAAAAGGCCCAACTTCTTCCAGCCCCTAGCACTGAAGATTAATGGGCTTTCATCCTGACTACAAATGTTTGATCCTCTTGAGGCAGACACTCTCTCAGAGGACACTCTGACCAAAGGTTCTGACTCCACCCTGGTTACAAGGAAATGCTTTGCTTAAGAAAAAGAAGCAAGTAGGGGTGGACAGGCTTGTTGGCTGAAAGACATGGCCTGCAAGAAAACTCATTTAAATTTTTAAAACATAAAATAATTGTGCTAGATGACCATGAAGCAATGTGTTCAAAATTTTTATGGAAAACGGCTTTGAATTTAGGGTTCTCTACTCACTTGAATTGCGAATTGACTGTAAAGGGTCCAAAAAAAAAAAAATACTGTTGAACATACATGCAAGAACTCAGAAGGTTTATTTCCCATGTACCCACCATGGAAAAACTACTCAAGAAACTATTTGGCAAAACATGAGGAGTTTAAGAAAGGGAAAAAAAACGGGACAAAAGAAAGGTGACCGCTAAATATGACCCAGAAGATATGTCATTAAGCTGGGCAATCTGCAAGTCCTCTATCAATTTGCAAAATTCTAGAAAATTGAATTTCCATTTCTGTAGGTCTACTCACACTAAAGAGAGGCCTATTGGAAAAACTCAAAGCTCTATACAAATATCTATCTTCATGGAGCCTGGTCTTTGATCCATCTTGTCTTCTTCCACAGTGACTAATTCACACAAGTCAACAATAGTGTTCCATTGGCATTGACGCAAGCCATTCCCAGCCCCTGGCTTGGCAGTTGACCAGGGAACCCATTTCTGGTTATCTTGCAGAGGATGCCCTATGGCAGAAAAGACAGAACTGCTAGATTCAAAGTCCTTCAGTCGGTGGTGACTACTTTTCTGTCCCCAAAAGTCAGAGCATAATAGATCATAAAGTTAGAATGGTCTGAACAAAATAAACAAAGTATTTAAAACCAGACAGTTCTTGAAAATTCAGGATATATGCCTACCATTTTTGTCCTGTGAAAAGCTTGAGTCCTTGCCTAGTAGGCACATGGATAAGAATCTTTTCTTGTGAACTGTTTCTCATTCAGCTTCTCTTTGAGGAGGCCTCTTAGCCACTTGGCCTCACCTGGGCAGGGTAAAAGTTGGTGCTTTAACAGGCTCAGAACTGGGTGCTGCTTTAAATCCATACTCTTCAGGGATTTGTACAATAATTATGTAGATGAGACCTCACTGTGAGGGTGGTAGTGGGAGAAACAGAAAAGGACAAAATGTCTGCTAACTCAGCCTCTCCTCTTTTATCTCTAAAAATTTAGCTCAGTGCCCCGCCCCACCGCTGCACACTTGGCAAACAAGCTCTTCAGCTGGAAGGCAGTGGGGCAGCTTGTTACAAAGCCAGCTTGCCCTCCAGAGTAGAACAGGTGGTTGGGCATCCTACCTTCACCTTAAGCCACGTATCAAAGTATATATTTTTTCTACTCCTTAGAATATTCTACCTTAAGGGAGTTCTGAAAAATATGATTTTTCATTTCATTACATTGCTACAATATTTCAGTATTTCTTACAGATGGTCACTCCTAACAACCTAACTTTGCAATGAATTCTGATCACAAGCCCTTAGAAAACACTACAACTCCAGGAACGTACATTGAGACGATAAACCCTTGGGCCTGCCTCTTCCATCCAGGGCTCCTGCAAGGGGCCCACTTGGCCTTGGCCACCAGAATGCCCCAGTGCTATATGAGAAAGGAAGATAAGAACTGGTAGGCCTTGCTTCCCTCAGGAGGTTGTGTCACATTCGGTGAATTCTGTGCAAGAAGGAGGAGATAAGCACTGGGTATGCTAACTTCCCCATAGAGACTATTTCACACTGAGCAGACATCTGCCCCAAATTCAGAGAAGCAATACAATAGGCACTCTGCAAATATTTACCTAGCTACTTGGCAACAGGGCAGTGCAAGTTCTATTCAACTTCAAAGACACACACCCTACACTCCATTCTCTTCACGCACATAAAAACAATCTTTCCGAGTGTTAAAAACCGATTGTATGTTGGTCCCCTTTAAATTCTAAATCATTCAGTTCTCCAGGATTTGAACATTAAATGGAGAAAATGAATATTGAAAACTTGCTTTCATGTGTGAAGTGAATGGTGTCTCTTGGCCTTGGAGTTCGGCCTCATCCTCCCATTCTCAGAAATGAGATTCACAAGCACCACAGACTTTTCTAGTTCTGCTACTGATCTTCCACAAATAAATGAAGGAAACCAAGCATTTGGCACCTAAATCCACAAGCCAAGGCACTATGGAGAAAGGACCCAGATGCAACCTTCCCACACTTTCCATCTGCAGCTCAGGGAAGAACATAACAAATGCCTTCAGAGATCAGTGTGACTAAGCCACCTGCTGAAAATGTGTATGTGACTGTGGGCCTGGTGTTGCGTTGCTAACATGCTGCTAGAAAGACTTGGTTGGAAGGTGGAGCATGTATACAGAACACAAGAGGAAGACTTTAGTCACTAAAAACCCACATAACAATACAGACGTTTGTCTTCATATATAGCATTATTGGATGTGCCATATGTCATGCTCGTTAAGTTTGAGGGTCTAATGCAAGATACATGTTACCAAGCCTTTTTATCAACTACACTTGCATGGTGCCATCTTGTGGTAAATCCCTGTAGCAATTTGAAAGAAACGGAGGGCCAAATTTTTTTCCCACTTTATAAATTTTGGGAAGTGTAGTGTTTAGCTATTTTTGGCCAGTTTAAGAACAACTTGAGAGGTTCTGGCAAGATGGCGGAGGAGTAAGTGGAGCTACACCAATCTCCTCCCAGGGTGCATCTGGGATTACTTTTTTGGAGAAGAAGTTATCTGGAATTACCAACAGAACACCAGCTGGAAAGAAGTCCTATAACCATGGACAGAACAGAAAAGGCCTCTGCATCCCAACGTGATTGGTAGGAATCGCAGAAACGCGAGAGGGCTGGCTGGGCCCCCACCTGAGGCAGTAGCCCAAGGGACGGAGCCAGGGGCTCCACCTGAGAAGGGGTGGTCTGGTCCCCCAGCTGGGTGTCCTAGCTTCAGCAACATGGCAGAGACCAGAGCTGCATCCAGCTGAGAAGGGCAGAAAGCCATGGAGTTTACTAGTCTGAGAGAGCGCTGGAGACAGAACTACTAGGGTGACCACAATAAAAATACATTGGGACCCACCTACCCTGGGCTCCAGCAGAAGGAGGGCAGAGAGGACTGCAGACACGTGGGAAGAGCTTGTGGCGGTGGCTTGGAGAAGTGGGGAGGCGGCTATGAGGATCCCGATGCTGATTCACCTCCCACACCTCCAGCGGACTGTGCTGCGACCAGGGGCTTCTGTACAAGGGTCCTCATAGCCCCGCCCACTGGGAGCAATCTGCCCCGCCCAGCGGCGCCTGAGCCTGGTGCCTGATCACAATTCTCTGATTTACATCTAAATAAATCTCTCCCTCTCTGTCCTGTCTGAGCATAGACACAATAGTTGGCACCTGAAGACATATCTCTTGCCCAGCAGAAAACACCTGGGCCTAGTGGCTGATCACAAACTCTGACTTACAGCTGGGTCAGTCAATCAGCCCTGCAGAGTGACATGCAGACCTGGTGGCTGATCGTGGATTCATTCCTTTGCAACTGAGTCAGTCCTTCTCCCTCAGCAGTGCCTGGGACTGGCGGTTGATAACAAATTCTCTGCCCTACAGTTGGATCAGACAGTCAGCCCCACACAGTGGCAACTGAGCCTGGTGGCTGATCGAGGATTCATTGGTTCACAACTGAATTGATTTGTCCCATCCACTGGCCTCTGGGCCTAGCAGCTGATCACAGATTCATTGGATTACAATTGAACCTTGCTGTCTAGCCCAGCAGCTCCTGAGCCTGGTGGCCAAACACAGATTCATTGGATTACAATTGGATCTTGCTGCCTATCCCAGTGGCGCCTAAGCCTGGTGGCTGATCACACATTCATTAATTTACATCTGAATCTGTCCCACCAGGCTGCACCTGAGCTGGTGACTGATCTATTGGATTACAATTGAACCTCTCTGTCTTACCCTGTAGGGCCTGAGTTTGGTAGCTGATTTATTGATTTACTACAGAATCAGCCTGTGACCCAAAGCTACATCTGAGACTGGTGGTAGGTCACAGACCAATAGGATTACAACTAAATCAATCCTTACAGCCTAGCAGTTCCTTAGCCTGGCAGCTGATCACAGTCTGACTGGATTAAAACAAAACCTAAAAATGGGGAGAAAAAGAAATAGTCCATCACCAAAAGAAAAGGAGGAATCCCCAGAAAAATCACTAAATGAAACAGAGGCAAGCAAACTATCAGACATGGAATTCAAAATGATGATGGCAGAGAAGCTCAATGAGCTTAGCCAGCTCAAAGAAAATTACAAACAATTCCAGGGGAAATACAAACAACTCCAGGGGAACTACAAAGAATTCCAGGGAATCTACAAAGGAACTTACTGAAAACTACACCAGCATTAAAAAGAACAAAAAACTATCAGTAAGAACCAGGAGGAAATGAATAATACAATTTCAGGTTCAAAGGAAGCAACAGCAGGCTGGAAGAAGCAGAAGATCAGAACAGCAAGTTGGAGGACAACATAGAAAAATATTCCAAGGCAGTGAAACAGAATGTAAAATGGCTGAATAAGAATGAAGAGGTTTTAAGAGAGTTGCAGGACAACATGAAACGCAATACTATCCATATCATAGGGAATCCAAAAGGAGAAGAGAAACAAGGAATGGAAAACCTGTTCAAAAAAGTAATGAGAGAAAACTCCCCTATCATGATAAATGAAAACATTACTCAAGTTCAGGAAACACAGAGGGTCCCAATGAGAATGAACCCAAACAGACCCACTCCAAGACACATTATAATTAAAATGGCAAATGGCAAAGATAAAGAGAGAATCTTAAAAGCATCAAGAGAGAAATAGCAAAAAACATATAAGGGGGCTCCAATAAGGCTATCAAATGATTATTCGACAGAAACAATCCAAGCCAGAATGAAATGGCAAAAAATATTCCAAGTAATAGGAAACAAGGGCCTGCAACCAAGAATACTCTACCCAGCAAGGCTCTCATTCAAAATGGAAGGAGAAATAAGGAGTTTCTCAGACAAAAGAAGACTAAAAGAATACATCTCTTAACAAACCAGCATTGCAAGAAATGCTAATGGGTCTCCTTTGGAAAAAAAAAAAATGAAGAAATAGAGAGAGACAAAGAGGAACACAGGTACAAAGTGGGAAAATGGCAATAAATAAGTATCAATCAATAACAACCTTAAATGTAAACAGATTAAATGAGCCAATCAAAAGCATAGGGTAGCTGAATGGATAAGAAAACATGACCCACATATGCTGTCTTCAAGAGACCCACCTCAGAACAAAAGATCAACACAGACTGAAACTGAAGGGATGGAAAAATCAAGCAAATGGACATGAAAAAAAGGCTGGAGTAGCAATAATTATTTCAGACAAAATAGATTTTATGACGAAGACCATAACAAGAAACCAAGGACATTTCATAATACTTAAGGGAACAATCCATCAAGAATAAACATATATGCACCCAACATAGGAGCTCCAAAAGATATAGGGAAAATATTGGAAAACTTCAAGAAGGATATAGGCAGCAACATACTAATAGTAGGGAATTTTAAGACCCCACTATCAACAATGGACAGATCGTCCAAACAAAAAACCACCAAGGATGTTGTGACATTGAACAACACTCTAGAGGAAATGGACCTAATGGATATATACAGAACCTTTCACCCCAAAGTGACAAAATACACATTCTTTTCAAATGTACATGGAACATTCTCAAAGATAGAGCACATGGTAGGTCACAAGACAGACCTCCACAAATACAGGAAAATTGAAATCATACCAAGCATCTTCTCAGATCACAATGGCTTGAAACTAGAAACCAACCTCAAGGGAAAAACACAGAAACACTCTAACTCATGGGGAATGAATAACACACTTTTAAGTAACGAATGGGTTAACAATGAGATCAAAGGTGAAATCTAAAAGTCTCTGGAAACAAATGACAATGAATACACAACAGTCTAAAACCTATGGGCCACAGCAAAGGCAGTCTTCACAGGGAAATTCATAGCAATACAGACCTACCTAAAAAGGATAAAAGAAGCTTATACAAACAACCTAACCCTAAAGTTGCAAGAACTAGAGGAGCAACAACAAACAAAGCCCAGAGCAAGTGGAAAGAAGGAAATCATCAAGATCAGAGCAGAATTACAGAACTTAGAGACTCAAACTACAATTCGAATAATCAATAAGTCCAAGAGCTGGTTCTCTGAAAAAATAAACAAAATGGACAAGCCTTTAACCAGACTCATCAAGAAAAAGAGAGAGGGGACCCACATAAACAGAATCAGAAACAACAGAGGAGAAATCACAACTGATACTTCAGAAATACAAAGGATTGTAAGAAATTACTACAAACAACTATATGACAAGAAATAAGACAACCTGGGTGAAATGGACACATTTCTGGAAATGTATAATCTACCAAAACTGAATCCAGAAGAAGCAGAAAGCCTGAATAGATCAATAACAACTAGTGAAATTGAAGAAGTAATCAAAGATCTCTCAAAGCACAAGAGCCCTGGACCAGATGGATACACAGGTGAATTCTACATAACATTTAGAGAAGAACTAACTTCTATCCTTCTCAACCTATTCCAAAAAATCCAAGAAGAGGGAAGACTCCCAAACTCTTTCTATGAGGCCAATATTATTCTAATCCCAACACCAAGTCATGACACAACTAAGAAAGAAAACTATAGGCCAAAATCTCTGATGAACATAGATGCTAAGATTCTCATCAAAATATTGACCAACCAGATCCAGCAATACTTTTAAAAGATTATATACCATGATCAAGTGGGTTTCATCCCAGGGATGCAAGGATGGTACAACATTTGCAAATCAATAAATGTAATACGCCACATCAACAAGTTGAAAGACAAAAACCATATGATCATGTCAACAGATGCTGGAAAAGCATTTGATAAAGTACAGCAACCACTTATGATAAAAACCCTCAGCAAAATGGGAATAGAGGGAGCATACCTCAACATCATAAAGGCCATCTATGAGAAACCTGAAGCCAACATCATACTCAATGGGCAAAAACTAAAAGCTTTCCCCTAAGATCAGAAACAAGACAAGACTGTCCATTCTCCACTTCTGTTCAACACCGTTTGGAAGTTCTAGCCATGGCTATCAGAGAAGGAAAAGGAATCAAAGGTATCCAAATCAGAAAGGAGGAAGTCAAACTGTCATTATTTGCAGATGACATGATAGTGTACATACAAAATCCCATAGGCTTCATCAAAAACTTACCTGACCTAATAAGCAAATTTAGCAAAATATAAAGTCAATATCCAGAAATCAAAAGCAGTTTTGTATACCAATAATAAAACATCAGAGATAGAAGCTAGAAAACAAATCCCATTTAACATAGCAACAAGTAAAATAAAATACTTAGGAATAAACTTAACCAAGGAGGTAGGAGACCTGTACTCAGAAAACTATGGAACATTGAAGAAAGAAATTAAGGAAGATGCAAAGAAATGGAAGCATATACCATGTCTGTGGATGGGAAGAATTAATATCATTAAAATGTCCATACTACCCAAAGCAATCTATAGGTTCAAAGCAATCCCAATGAAAATACCAATGGCATACTTCACAGAGAGAGAAAAAATACTTCAAATTTTATATGGAGCCAAAAACGCCCATGAATAGCTTCAGCAATCTTGAGAAAGAAGAACAAGGTAGGAGGAATCACAATATCAGACATCAAACCATACTGTAAGGCTACTGTCATCAAAACAGTCTGGTACTGGCATAAGAATAGACATATAGGTCAATGGAACAGAATAGAGAGCCCAGAAATAAACCCAGGACTCTATGGTCAATTAATATTCAACCAAGTGAGAAGGAACATAAAATGGAGTAAAAACAGTCTCTTCAACAAGTGGTGTTGGGAGAACTGGACAGCAACATGCAAAAAGATAAAACTAGACCACCAACATACACCATACACCAGAATAAACTCAAGATGGATAAAGTACTTAAACATAAGCAGTGCCACCATAAAGGTCCTGGAGAAAAATATAGGCAGTAAAATTTTAGATATCCTACACAGAAATAAGGTTACTGATACTCCTCCAAGGGCAAAGGAAATTAAAAAATAAATAAACAAATGGGACTATATCAAACTGTAAACTTTCTGTTCAGCTACAGAAAACACCAGCAAAATTCAAAGGGAACCAATTGTATGGGAAAACATTTGCCAATGATACCTCAGACAAGGGTTTGATATCCAAAATATATATAAAGGACCGAGTGAGTGCAGGTGAAAATGGCTTGTGCGGCGGCGTGATCTCCGGCGGACCAGGACAGGTTTATTTGTATATATCCTGCTTATTTAAATAACAAGAAGACCATCGCAGAGGGCCGGCCAATCCCCATAAGTAAGGCTGTTGAAAATCCTACAGCTACAGAGATTCAAGATGTGTGCTCAGCAGTTGGATTTAACGCCTTTCTAGAGAAAAATAAAATGTACTTCAGAGAATGGAATCATGATGCTCAGTACAGGGGCAGAGTCCGAGTCCAACTTAAACAGGAAGATGGCAGCCTCTGTCTTCTATAGTTCCCATTATGTAAGTCAGTAATGTTGTATGCAGCGGAAATGATTCCTAAACTAAAAACAAGGACACAAAAAACAGGAGGTGGTGACCCAAGTCTTCAGCAAGGAGAGGGAAGTAAAAAAGAGAAAGGAAAGAAGAAGTGACCTGGTATGAGAAGCAAGTATGTGATACTACGGTAGGAGATGTGAATGGAGGTTTCTAATGTTTATCTGAGAGACATGGGAGCATTTTGTTTGTGCCATTTAACTGACAGTGAACATTTGTGCCTCCCAACTCCAGCATCAGAGTTGACAATGAAATGAATTTACATCAGAAGTTTGCATCCAGTTCTTATGCAATACAAAAGAAAAACCATTTTTTGCCTTTCAACGCAAAGTTTTTGTGGAAGAGAAAAGCATATTTTTAAATGGATAATGGACTTTACCATTAGTTACTTGAAATCCTGTATCCTCTATGTAAAAACATGTTCAAATAAATTAATTTAATAAGATTTGAAACACATTTTGTTCCCCTTTTAAGTTAATGAAATAAAATTTGAAACTGAAAAAAAAAAAAAAATATATATATATATATATATATATATATATATATATATATATATAACTTATGTGACTCAACACCAGGGAGACAGACAGCCCAATTAAAAAAGGGCAAAGGACCTGAACAGACAACTCTCTGAGGAAGACATACAAAGGGCTCAAAGGCATATGAAAGAATGCTCAACATCACTAGCCATCAGAAAGATGCAAATTTAAACCACAATAAGATACTACCTCACACCTGTCAGAATGGCAATCATCAACAAATCAACAAACAACAAGTGTTGGCGAAGATGTGGGGCAAAGGAAACCCTGGTGCACTGCTGGTGGGAATGCAGGCTGATGCAGCCACTATGGAAAACAGTATGGAGTTTCCTTAAAAAATTCAAAATGAAACTGCCTTTTGATCCAGCAGTTCCACTACTAGGACAATACCCAAAGAACCCTGAAACACCAATTCAGAAGAACCTATGTACCCCTATGATCATAGCAGCACTATTTACAATAGCCAAGTGCTGCAAACAGCCTAAGTGCCCATCAGTGGATGATTGGATCAAAAAACTGGTACATTTACACAATGGAATACTACACAGCAGAAAGAAAGAAGGAACTCCTATCCTTTGCAACAACATGGATGGAACTGGAGAGTATTATGCTTAGTGAAATAAGCCAGTTAGTGAAAGAAAATACCATATGATCTCACCCATTTCAGGACAATAATGAACAAAACAAACAAGCAAGCAAACCAGAACCATATACGTGAATATAATGAATTGACCTTCAGTAGGCAGGTGGGAGAGGGGAGGGAGAAGGGAGGAGTGAGGAGGAGACAAAGAAGGGGAGCAGTTTAGTCAAGGAACTAGCATGGAAGAACCATGGACATGGACAACAAGCGGGATTGACTTTGTGGGGGAGTGGATGGGTGGGTGGGGAAGGGGACAAAGGGGAGTAAAAAGGGGATGGATGTAATACAACAACAATAAAATTAAATTAAAAATAAAAGAAGTGAAAGAAGTATCACAATTAGGGAATTGAGGGGCTGGGAGGGAGTGGCTGAAACGATTTTGAGGGTTAGGGGCAACTAACTTTACCTCTAGAAAAAAGGTGCTGGGCATGGCCCGAAAGGTGGGACAGAGAATGCCACAGACAATGCCATTGATTAGATGGAAGGAGCCTGTGACCGGAAGTTGGCCATCAGCTTCTGAGGAGGGGAGAACCATCAAAGGAAGCTGCAAGCAGCCCAAAAGCAGATATAATTTTGGCAAGAATGTTAAAGTGGAATGAAGGAGGAAAGTGTGTTGGCAGGCGATCAGCTAGATGAATGAGTGTGAGGATTTTATAGCTCCCTTCCTGCCCTCCCTCCCCAATTTCACTGCCCACTGATATTTCATGGAGGGGCAAGATTACAGATCTAAAATGAGAGACATGTATTTTTGTTGGTCTTAGCAGCCAACAGAAAATGGTAGAAGGAAAAGAAAATTAACCCAAGTGATTAAGGGTTTTGACGGTACAGTGGTGACAGAGTGTGGATTTGAGTTGTCCATTTTCTTTTTTGTCCCATTACCAAAATACTCTGGGGACACATTTGTGATGCACTAACCTGGGAGGAAGGGGAGAGTAGATGGAAGGAGAAATGCCAAAGGCATAATTAGGCAGTGGGAGGAAACTTGGAGAAGGGAAAACAGGCTTGTGAGAAGCAGTGAAAATAGTTGCGAGGCCCCAGAGAGGAGTTGAAAGCAGCACTTAGGAAGTCATATTGGGAGAGAAGGTGACAGCCATGCAGAGAACAGGGGAGAAGTGAGCAGGCGTAGGGGGAACCAGCAGGAGCAGAGCCCATGGTGGGAGGGCATCATCACACCCTTGAGTGTATCCTGCTGCTCAGGGGAGCCTACTTGAGCTGCTCCCCACCCCGAAACACCCCTGCCACAGCTCTCTTCATCAGGTCATGGATTGCATCACAAACTTAGTTTCAGGTGCAGAGTATTTATCTGCAGCCAGAACAGATGACACACTAAAAGAGGAAAAATGTAAGTATTCTCCCTACTCTCCCACCTCTATCCCCCCAAAGACAATGTCCCTTCTGCTGAGGCCCTTCTGGATAACAGATTCAGGGGGAAAAGAAAGGGAAAACAAAAACAATGCAAAAGCTTTTCCAATAGCAGAATTTCCCATGAGGCAACACTGCTTGCTTCTCTATTGCCCACAGCCCACTGTATATAATATATTTCTTGCTGGTCCGGAGGCAGAGCCCCTTGGGGTAGAGAGCTGGTTGCTACTGGTCTGTTGAAGCCAAGGCCACTGAGTCTGAGCATCCTTAGGGAAGTTACTTCTCTGTGGCCCCCACTTCCTCCATCCAACCCTCCAACTCCACCCCTGATGGGACACCCATCTTCTGTAGCAGATGGGGACACAAGTAAAAAAGTGGTCTGTCTATAGATGCTTTTCATGCAGACATCCACAGATACAAAAGAATAATGTTTGTGGAAGATTAAGGATGGAGATAACAAGGTAAAGAGTCAATGAAATGATGATAGAAATATCTGGTCTGAAGAGTGGAGAGACAACTATATTTTTTTTAAAGGGAATAGAACCACATGAGCTGTAGACTATCGGATGATTTGACATGTTTGTATTCATGGTCCCAGACTAAAAAATAATGACCTAAAACTCCCCAGATATGTTGAAAGATATAAGCTTGGGTTCAAGAAACTCAGTGGACCCCAAACAAAATAAATTCAAAGAAAAGCATGCATAGACACATGAAAGCCAAGCTATGAAAAGCCAAAGGAAAGACATTTCAGAAGCAGCAATTGAAGAATGCCTTTTTTATTGGAATGACAGCAGTTGAGCAGCAGGAACCAGGCAGGCCAGAAGACACTGGAGTGGTAGCTTAAATGTTCTCAAAGAATCAAAGAAAGGAACTCTCCATCCAGAATTTTGTATCCCATAAAAATATTCTTTAGCATTAAAGGCAAAATAAAAACACTCTCAGATATTAGAAAACTAGAATTCCCCACCAGCAGACCTGTTCAAAAGGAACTGCAAAAGTAAGATTTTTGGGCTCAAGTGAAAATCTGTGAAAGGTAAAGAAATTGTCTCTTCAAAAATTGAAGGAACACTACATGAAATAGAGGCAAACAAACTATCAGATATGGATTCAAAATAATGACGGTAGAGAAGCTCAACAAGCTCACCCGGCTCAAAGAAAACTATAAACAACTTCGGGGAACTACAAAGAACTCCAGGGAATGGACAAGGAACTTACTGAGAGCTACACTAGCATCCAAAAGGACTTAGAAACTATCAGTAAGAGCCAGGAGGAAATGAAGAATACAATTTCAGAATTGAAGGATACAGTAGAAGGAATCAACAGTAGGCTAGAGGAAGCAGAAGACCGTATCAGCGAGTAGGAGGACAACGTAGAAAAATATTCCAAGGCAGTGAAACAGAATGAAAAAGGCTGAATAAGAATGAAGAGGTTTTAAGAGAGTTGCAGGACAACATGAAACGCAATACTATCCGTATCATAGGGATACCAGACGGAGAAGAGAAACAAGGAATGGAAAACCTGTTCAAAAAAGTAATGAGAGAAAACTTCCCTAACATGATGAGTGAAAACATTACTCAAGTTCAGGAAGCACAGAGGGTCCCAATGAGAATGAACGCAAACAGACCCACTCCAAGACACATTATAATTAAAATGGCAAATGGCAAAGATAAAGAGAGAATCTTAAAAGCATCAAGAGAGAAACAGCAAAAAACATATAAGGGGGCTCCAATAAGGCTATCAAATGATTATTCAACAGAAACAATACAAGCCAGAACAAAATGGCAAAAAATATTCCAAGTAATGGGAAACAAGGGCCTGCACCAAGAATACTCTACCCAGCAAGGCTCTCATTCAAATTGGAAGGAGAAATAAGGAGTTTCCCAGACAAAAGAAGACTAAAAGAATACATCTCTTAACAAACCAGCATTGCAAGAAATGCTAATGGGTCTCCTTTGGAAAAAAAAAAAGAAAATGAAGAAACAGAGAGAGACAAAGAGGAACACAGGTACAAAGTGGGAAAATGGCAATAAATAAGTATCAATCAATAACAACCTTAAATGTAAACAGATTAAATGAGCCAATCAAAAGACATAGGGTAGCTGAATGGATAAGAAAACATGACCCACATATATGCTGTCTTCAAGATACCCACCTCAGAACAAAAAATCAACACAGATTGAAAGTGAAGGGATGGAAAAATATATATCAAGCAAATGGACATGAAACAAAAGGCTGGAGTAGCAATAATTATTTCAGACAAAATAGATTTTATGATGAAGACCATAAAAAGAGACAAAGAAGGACATTTCATAATACTTAAGGGAGCAATCCATCAAGAAGATATAACTCTAGTAAACATATATGCACCCAACATAGGAGCTCCAAAAGATATAGGGAAAATATTGGAAAACTTCAAGAAGGATATAGATAGCAACACACTGATAGTAGGGGATTTTAAGACACCACTATCACCAATGGACAGATCTTCCAAACAAAAACTCACCAAGGATATTGTGACATTAAACAACACTCTAGAGGAAATGGACCTAATGGATATGTACAGAACCTTTCACCAAAGATGCAAAATACACATTCTTTTCAAATGTACATGGAACATTCTCAAAGACAGACCACATGGACAAGCCTCCACACATACAGGAAAATTGAAATCATACCAAGCATCTTCTCAGATCACAATGGCTTAAAACTAGAAACCAACCTCAAGGGAAAAAAATAAAAACACTCTAACTCATGGGGACTGAATAACACACTTTTAAGTAACGAATGGGTTAACAATGAGATCAAAGGTGAAAGAACAAAGTCTCTGTATTACATCCATCCCCATTTTGCTCCCCTCTGTACCCCTCCCCACCCACCCATTCCCCCAAAGTCAATCCCACCTGGATGTAATACAACAACAATAACATTAAAAAAAAAAAAAAAAAAAAAAAAAAAAAAAAAAAAAAAAAAAAAAAAAAAAAAAAAAAAAAAAAAAAAAAAAAAAAAAAAAAAAAAAAAAAAAAAAAAAAAAAAAAAAAGTTCCTACCAAGAATCTATTAGAACTGATAAATGAATTCAGCAAAGTAGCAGGATATGAAATTAAAATCCATAAGACAATTGCATTTCTATATGCCAATAACGAACTAACAGAAAGGGAAATTAAGAAAGCAATCCCATTCACAATTGCTACAAAAAGAATAAAATACTTTGGAATAAACGTAACTAAGGATGTAAAAGACCTGAATTTGGGAAACTATAAGACACTTTAAGAAAAAATTGAAGAAGATATAAATATGTGGAAGGACATATCATGTTCATGGATATTAAGAATTAACATCATTAAAACGTCCATACTATCCAAAGCAATCTGGAGGTTCAATGCAGTTTTTATCAAGATTCCAATGACATATTTCACAGAACTAGAACAAGTATTTAAAAAAATTTATATGGAACCACAAAAGACCCCATACAGCAACAATGATCCTGAGAAAGAACAAAGTTGGAGGAATCACACTACCTAATATCGAAATGTAGTATAAGGCCTTAGTAACCAAAATAAGAATACCAATGTTACTATAAAATAAAATTATTAGAAATAGTTAAAAAAAAAAGTCTCTGGAAACAAATGACAATGAATACACAACAGTCCAAAACCTACGGGCCACAGCAAAGGCAGTCTTCACAGGGAAATTCATAACAATACAGGCCTACCTAAAAAGGATAAAAGAAGCTTATACAAACAACCTAACCCTAAAGTTGCAAGAACTAGAGGAGCAACAACAAACAAAGCCCAGAGCAAGTGGAAAGAAGGAAATCATCAAGATCAGAGCAGAACTAAATAACTCAGAGATTCAAACTACAATTTGAAGAATCAACAGGTCCAGGAGCTGGTTCTCTGAAAAAATAAACAAAATGAGCAAGCCTTTAACCAGACTCATCAAGAAAAAGAGACAAGAACCTAGTATAAAGGAACCATGGACATGGACAACAGGGGGGATTGACTTTGGGGGGAATGGGTGGGTGGGGAGCGGGACAGAGGGGAGCAAAAACGGGATGGATGTAATACAACAACAATAAAATTTAAAAAAAGAAAAAGAGAGAGGGGACCCACATAAACAGAATCAGAAACAACAGAGGAGAAATCACAACTGATACTTCAGAAATACAAAGGATTGTAAGAAATTACTACAAACAACTATATGACAAGAAATAAGACAACCTGGGTGAAATGGACACATTTCTGGAAATGTATAATCTACCAAAACTGAATCCAGAAGAAGCAGAAAGCCTGAATAGATCAATAACAACTAGTGAAATTGAAGAAGTAATCAAAGATCCCCAAAGGACAAGAGCCCCGGATCAGATGGATACACAGGTGAATTCTACATAACATTTAGAGAAGAACTAACTTCTATCCTTCTCAACCTATTCCAAAAAATCCAAGAAGAGGGAAGACTCCCAAACTCTTTCTATGAGGCCAATATTATTCTAATTCCAACACCAGGTCAAGACACAACTAAGAAAGAAAACTATAGACCAATATCTCTGATGAACATAGATGCTAAGATACTCAACAAAATACTGGCCAACTGGATCCAGCAATACTTTAAAAAGATTATATACCATGATCACGTGGGTTTCATCCCAGGGATGCAAGGATGGTACAACATTTGCAAATCAATAAATGTAATATGCCACATCAACAAGTTGAAAGACAAAAACCATATGATCATGTCAACAGATGCTGGAAAAGCATTTGATAAAGTACAGCAACCACTTATGATAAAAACCCTCAGCAAAATGGGAATAGAGGGAGCATACCTTAACATCATAAAGGCCATTTATGAGAAATCTGAAGCCAACATCATACTCAATGGGCAAAAATGAAAAGCTTTCCCCCTAAGATCAGGAATGAGACAAGGCTGTCCACTTTCTCCACTTCTGTTCAACACTGTTTGGAAGTTCTAGCCATGGCTATCAGAGAAGAAAAATGAATCAAAGGTATCCAAATCAGAAAGGAGGAAGTCAAACTGTCATTATTTGCAGATGACATGATAGTGTACACACAAAACCCCATAGGCTCCACCAAAAACTTAACTGACCTAATAAGAAAATTTAGCAAAATGCTGAATATAAAGTCAATATCCAGAAATCAAAAGCAGTTTTGTATACCAATAACAAAACATCAGAGATAGAAGCTAGAAAACAAATCCCACTTACCATAGCAACAAGAAAAATAAAGTATTTAGGAATAAACTTAACCAAGGAGGTAAGAGACCTGTACTCAGAAAACTACAGAACATTGAAGAAAGAAATTAAGGAAGATGCAAAGAAATGGAAGCATATACCATGTCTGTGGATGGGAAGAATTAATATCATTAAAATGTCCATACTACCCAAAGCAACCTATAGGTTCAAAGCAATCCCAATGAAAATACCAATGGCATACTTCACAGAGAGAGAAAAAATACTTCAAAATTTTATATGGAGCCAAAAACGCCCATGAATAGCTTCAGCAATCTTGAGAAAGAAGAACAAGGTAGGAAGAATCACAATATCAGACATCAAGCTATACTATAAGGCTACTGTCATCAAAACAGTCTGGTACTGGCATAAGAATAGACATATAGGTCAATGGAACAGAATAGAGAGCCCAGAAATAAACCCAGGACTCTATGGTCAATTAATATTCAACCAAGTGAGAAGGAACATAAAATGGAGTAAAAACAGTCTCTTCAACAAGTGGTGTTGGGAGAACTGGACAGCAACATGCAAAAAGATAAAACTAGATCACCAACTTACACCATACACCAGAATAAACTCAAGATGGATAAAGGACTTAAACATAAGCAGTGCCACCATAAAGGTCCTGGAGAAAAATATAGGCAGTAAAATTTTAGATATCCTACACAAAAATATGTTTACTGATACTCCTCCAAGGGCAAAGGAAATTAAAGAACAAATAACAAATGGGACTATATCAAACTGTAAACTTTCTGTTCAGCTACAGAAAACACCAGCAAAATTCAAAGGGAACCAACTGTATGGGAAAACATATTTGCCAATGATACCTCAGACAAGGGTGTGATATCCAAAATATATATAAGGAATTTATGCAACTCAACACCAGGGAGACAGACAGCCCAATTATAAAAGGTCAAAGGACCTGAACAGACAACTCTCTGAGGAAGATATACAAAGGGCTCAAAGGCATATGAAAGAATGCTCAACATCACTAGCCATCAGAGAAATGCAAAATAAAACCACAATAAGATACCACCTCACACCTGTCAGAATGGCAATCATCAACAAATCAACAAACAACAAGTGTTGGCGAGGATGTAGGGCAAAGGAAACCCTGGTGCACTGCTGGTGGAAATGTAGGCTGGTACAACCACTATGGAAAACAGTATGGAGTTTCCTTAAAAAACTAAAAATGGGACTGCCTTTGGTCCAGCAATTCCGCTGCTAGGACAATACCTGAAGAACCCTGAAACACCAATTCAGAAGAACCTATGTATCCCTATGTTTGTAGCAGCACTATTTATAATAGCCAAGTGCTGGAAACAGCCTAAGTCCCCATCAGTGGATGATTACATCAAAAAAACTTTGGTACATTTACACAATGGAATACTACACAGCAGAAAGAAAGAAGGAACTCCTACCCTTTGCAATAACATGGATGGAACTGCAGAGTATTATGCTTAGTGAAATAAGCCAGTTAGTGAAGGACAAATACCATATGATCTCACCCATTTCAGGACAATAATGAACAAAACAAACAAGCAAGCAAAACAGAACCAGATACATGAATACAATGAATAGATCTCCAGAGGGCAGAGGGGAGAAGGGGATGGAAGGGGAGAGAAGGAGGCAAAGAAGGGGAGCAGTTTAATCAAGGAACTAGTATGGAAGAACCACGGACATGGACAACAAGTGGGATTGACTTTGGTGGAGAGTTGGTGGGTGGGGAAGGGTGCAGAGGGAAGAAAAAAGGGAATGGATGTAATACAACAACGAAAAATTAAATTAAAAAAAAAAAAGGAAGGAAGAGTTACAGAAATAGCCAGATCTACATCAGTATAATCCAGGTCGGCTATTCCATATGCAATCCACTTAAGGGCCCCTTTTCTCCCAGGTACAGTTGGATGTGCAGGTCTCTTTCTCTGCCAGGGTGCATTTCTCCAAGGATGTTTAATGATGATTTTCATATTCACCTACAGTACCTGCCATTGTGTGTGTAAGCCAGTGGATGGGTTCAAAAGTCCAGGAGGCACAATGACTGGACTGGGATCCTGCAACAGCCACTAACAAATGCGGTATCCTGAGCTAGTCATGTAACCTCTTTGGGATTCACTGTTCTTATGCATAACATGGGATGATAATATATTTACCTCGCATGTTGCCATGATGATTACATTAGTTAAGATGGACAGAGCAATTAGAATGGGGCTGAGCATATACTAAGCACTACATGTATTAACTACTATTGCAATGCCCAAATATTGCTATATAATTTTCCCTACAGCTGGCTGATATCTCATCAGCCTTTGATTTCATACCCAGCGATTATCTAAGGACTCACCTAATCTCAGAGTAAATCCTATGCTACTGTGTTTTTGTAGAATCTGTATTCAAGCGTTTTGAACATCGGAGTGGTCAAAATGTTCTCTAAATAAATAAAATCTCAATTGTAAATGGTGTAAAACAGAACATAAGTCTACATGTAGGTTTTTGCAAATGAATAGCAAGGTGGCACCTGCACGTCTGACACCTAAAAGTTAATCATGTCCCTTTATTCAGCATAACAGAATATTTTTATCACAGATTCTCACGGAGGGCTCAGTCTGAAGTTGTCATTACCAGTCCTTTTCAGGAATTCTTTCAAGATGGTTGTTTAAAGTAAATTTGCAAAGACAGATATGTCCATTCACATGTCTTGGAAGTTTAAAGTCTAATTCCTCTATCAAGTTATATTATCAGAAACTCATTCACATAAGCCTCCCAAAGATCCCTTCAAAACTATATTTTGGTGATTCACCTTTGGTTTTCATAAGGTCAATATAGGAAATGGCCATATAAAGAACATTTGTATTTTCTGCATGCAAAACAACGGAAGTATAATGATATTCTCTGTTATACAAGCTTCACAAAGTAAGTCCCCAAAGGCAGTGTATCTCTCTTGGTAAACTAGTATGGGCACTTTTGTCTGGTAACAAAAATTGTAGTTCAGTGGTTCTCAGCCAAGGCTGTGTATGAGAATCACCCGGACGGCTTCCACAGCTCTGGGCTCAGGCCTGGCCCTGTATCAGCGTCAGAAGCCTGGGACTCTGGCATTAATGATTTTAAAAGTATCTCCAGGGATTCCAGTATATAGCTAGGAAAATTGAAAACCCCTGCTATTGTTAATCACTCTGCAGTTTATTCTTTTCTAGTTGTCTTTTTAATTGTAATCAAACACGTCTTCTAAGTCACCTCAAATCATTTTGGGAAGCAGGTAGAGAATAAGCCATCGTTTTTTAAAAAGGTCATCCATCATTTCACAGGAATCCTTCTAAATCTTTTTTTTTCAGACTCTACTGGTTCTTTGGATAACAGTTATTTCCATTAATTTATTCTCCCGGGTGTGAAGTCACGCTAACTTTCAGGTGTTCAAAAGCTATTTCCTTTGAGCTTTAAATGATGGGCCCTAGGGTTAATGTTCCAGAATTCAGTAATTAAGTTTTGTATTAGTTTTCCATTGCTATGCAAAATATTGCCACCAATTAATGGCTCAAAACAACACACAGATGTTACAGCTCCCCATTTTTGAAGGTCAGAAGTGCAGGCTCACTGCCTGCTCTGCTCAGCACCTCCTGAGGCTGCAGTGCAGGTGCCAGCTGCGCTGGGTTCTCAGCTGACTAGAGGAGGGTCAGCTTCGGGGGCTCTAAAATCCGCAGCTGCTCTGTCCCCCAGGCCAGCATCTAAGCGGGTCCTGTGGCTTTGAGTCTCACTTTAGGAGAGACTGGTACCTTCTCTTAAAGGGCTTGCCTAAGCAGCACCCCAGCCTCCAGGGACAGAGGTCTTTATACTTCATGTGTGAGTGTGTATTTGTGTGCCTCTAGTATGCTATGTGAGGGCGCCCCATCCCCAGCATTTAACTTATCAAACTATTGCCTGGGAGCATGGGCAACCCACAGCTGTGTCTGATTCTGTTAAGCAGGTATGGAATAGCTCAGAGTTTATCATTAGGTTACCTTTCCTAAATTCATGACTTTAATTTGCCCACATCTTTATTTTGTATATTAGTCTGCTTGGGCTGCCACAGCAAAGTATCATAGACTAGGGGCTAAAACAGCATACATGAGCTTTCTCCCAGTTGTGGTGGCTGCGAACGTGAGAGCAAGACATTGTTGGCGAATTTGGTTTCTTCTGCAGTCTCTCTCCTTGGCTGGCAGATGTTCTTTTCTCTGTGTTCTCAGTTTTCTCTGTATGTTCACTTTTCCTCTTCTTTTAAGATTGGATAGAGCCCCTCCCAAAGGCATTTTTTTTTAAAAATATATTTATTGATTTGAGAGAAGAAGGGACAGAAACACAGAAACATCAATGAAAGAAAAAAAAATTGACTGGCTGCCTCCCCTGTGTGCCCTGACTGGGGATCAAACCTGCAACCCAGGTATGTGGCCCTGACTGGGAAGTGAGCCCACAACCTTTTGGTCTATGGGTGGGATGATGCTCCAACACGCTGGCCACACCGGCCAGGGCTAACAGCCTCATTTAATGTAATGACCTCTTAAAGGCCTTCTTTCCCAAATCCATCCCATTCTGAAGTACTAGGAGTTAGGGCTCCAGTATATAAATTTGAAGGGACATAATTTAGCATATAAGACTTGACTACCCATTCACAATCACCTGAAACATTCTTTAGTTTATCTTCATTTATTTTATATTTCATTATCTGAAAGAGCTTACTAATCATTTAAGCTTTTTGTTCCTGCCTTCAAAGAGCTTGTAACATTGAGTTGGCCAAAAAGTTCGTTCAGTTTTTCTCTGTAAAATAAGACACATTTTTTATGTTCATCAAAAACTTGATTGATTTGGATATTTTGAGTATCCAAATCTCCCATTATCTCCCACGTGGTATAATGTTGATTGTTCTCAACTAATGTCTCAATTTGATTGCTATCAACTTCAACTGTTCCACCCAACTGTAAAGCATCATCCAGCAAGAAGCTACCAGGATAAAATTTCACAAACCACTTTTGACAGATATAATCAGTCACAGCACCTTCTCCATACATTGCACAAATCTTTTTTTACATCTCAGTTGCATCTTTATCTTTCTTGAAATAATAAAGCAAAGCCCTGGCTGGTGGCACAGTGGATAAGGCGCCGGCCTGCAAACCCAAAAGTTGCTGGTTCGATTCCCCAGCCAGGGCACATAACCAGGTTGCAAGCCAGGTCTCCAGCCAGGTCCGTAGCTGGAAGCAGGTGAAAGGCAACCATACATCGATGTTTCTCTCCCTCTCTACCTTTCTCCCTACCCTTCTCTCTTAAAATAAATAAATAAATAAAATCTATTTAAAAAAACCAAAACACCTCATTTAAAAAAAGGAAATAATACAGCATAATATGCTTGAAATGTTGTGTATTTTCTTCCATCTTCAATAATAAAATGGTGACACAAAAATTGACCAATTTCGATAAGGTTTTTTTCATGCATGCTGATATGACAGCTGCCACAATACAATCTAACAAAATTGTTTTGAATGAAATTAAAGACAAATGCTACTAGAGCCATCATACAGAAAAAGGCCCAACAAACTTCTTGGCCAACCCAATACGAACCAAACACCAGAAACAACTAGGAATTAGTAGAGAATCAGCTGCTAGTTTGGACAAAGTGAACTGTAGTTTTCTGGAAGTTTGAAGAAAGATGGGGTCAAAGGCACAGTGGCTGCAGTGGTCCAGGAGGGCCTCAGGAGCAGGACTGGTTTATGGACACTTGCATGAGGCCTAATATTTTTTATCCTCACCCAAGGACTTTTTTTTTTCCCCATTGCTTTTAGACAGAGAGAAAGGGAAACAGGAAGGGAGAGAAAGAGCACTGTTGCCTCCCATGTGCACCTGGACAAGGTATCATGTGCACCTGCACTGGGGACAGAAGCTGCAACCTAGCTATGTGCCCTGACCTGGAATTGAACCCACAGCTTTTGGTTCTGGGTCAGTGCTCCAACCAACTAAACCACACTGGCCAGGCCAAGGCCTAATGTTTAGTCATTGTAAATTCGAGTGGTACTTTAGAATTACTTGAGGGAGCCCTTAAAACCCAGAAATTTCAGCTCAATTGCTCTAGCTGGGTCTTTTCCACTTGGAAAGAAGCAAGGGACAGAGGAAGGGAGGGAGGAACAAAGGACCCTCTCCAGGTGATGAGAATGTGTAACCAGGGTTCAGAACCACTGGTTTAAATGGACGAAACAAAGAAGGACATTCCAAGTGAGGAGACATGAGTGGGGACATGAAAGCAAGAAAAATGTTTTGAAGGACAATGAGATGACTGACCTGCCTGGAGCTGTGTTTATGTTTTGGGGCAGTGGAAAAGAAGAGCCAAAGTAAAATTACTGTGAGGTTCTGGAACCTGTATGCAGGAGGGAGGGAGAAACCAAGTTAGCACGCTCGACTAGTGGTTATTACAGAAAAATACGTAGATGTAACATAACGAGGGCTTCAACATGTGGGGGCCACTAGTACCCAAATGCAGAAATGGCTGTAAGGGTATTGAAGGAGCATTGGTAGGACTTACGAAGTGGATAAGTTGATAAGCAATATAAATAGGGGAGATTAAGAAAAAGGTTGAGTTGTAAATGATTGCAAGGTTTTGAGGCTGAGAGTCTGGGAATATCTATTAGCAAAACACTAATGAATAAAATAAATTGTTGGTGTGGTGTAAAGAGCATACATTTGGCTTAGACCATGAGCTTCTCTATGAGATTTTAACCTTAAGTCAGGAATAACATTTATTCACACTTAGCATATTGTATGATAGAACAACTGCTAAATACACTTTGGTTGATTGCAGTTAAAGGAGGTGGAATTGGAACACCTTAGTAGATATCCATGACAAAAAAAGAGAAATGAATGCCAGAGATAAGAATTGAGGCGTTGAGCACAGCAGAGCCTTCTGAGTGATGACCTAGATAGCCAATAAGGATAAATTAATAATTGGTAAGAATCTCTGTAGAACATCCTTATCCTCTTTCTCTTCTCCATTGCCCACTCATGTGTAATGACATCTGTTGTTTTCGTCACCCTTTGCTGGTTCCTCAACTTTCCTTCACGGAACTTCCCCTCTCCCAGTGCATGTGGTCTTGTTTGGGCTGTGTCCCCCTCTGGCTGGGGCTTCAAACCACTATTTAAACTTTAGGCCTAGTGCATGAATTAAACCGGGCCTCTTCTCTGAGGTCTTTTCAGGCCACTGTACCTTCCACCCCATTCCTTTGAATTTCTAGAGAAACCATCAGTAATTGCACTGGGGACAGAAGCTGCAGCCTAGGTATGTGCCCTGACCTGGAATTGCCCCTTAACCGAAGCTGGGCCAGCGGGTCAGACCCCTTCCAGGGTTGGGTCTTGAGCTGAGTAGCAGCAGCACAGCAGCCAGACCCCCTCTGAGAGCGGAGTCCCGGAGGCACTCACTTCCCACCAAGTCTCTGACATTGCTGTACGGAGTATGGAGTATGTCCTCTCTGTGGTTTATTTACTCATCTTCGCTGTTAATTCTGGGAGGCGCCTTATATCCTTTCCAGTACAGACCCTTAATCAGAGTTCCTGTCACTTGACACTGAAGCTTAACAGATTGACTACCTTTCTTCCCATTACTCAATTTTGCCACAGGTTTATTTTGCATTTCAGGCTCAGGAGGGGAGCATACAACATCCCAAGATCTTCATTTTTCCTTTTCTAAAGCTCATCTTGGGGATTCTCATTTTGATTTCAAAAAAGACAACTTCACGACAACCATGGTGATGAGGAGCGGCCACCTGACACCCTTGCACCTTTCATTTCTCATACCTACTCCTTTATGTAAAGAGGTGCCTGGGACCCTTCTGCACCAGACTCTATTTTAAATTGTCTAAAATGTTGCATCTCTTTCCACTCCATTGATTTCTCCAGCTCTAAATTCCCATGTCCTTAATGTCACATGCCTCAAGTGTATTGGAGGATATGCCTTTCCACCCCTTCTTCCCTGTCCCTACCCAATGTCTTCTTTTTTAAAGAACTAAGAATTATAATGCTCTCAACATCACCAGTAGGAGTACAGGAGGATCTGCTTTTGTTGTATGTGAGAGAAACAGATATTAATTCTGGCTGTGGAAGCCTGAGCTTCCATGGGGCCTAGAAGTAAATGCCTTTTATCAAACTAGAAACAGACACCCCTAAAAGGGATAATGTCACTTGGTGTTTATTCAACGTTTTTCATCTGCAAAGCAATTTGTAGACATTAAAAAATGAACTGTCAGTTCTTTCCACAAGAATAAATGTGTAATGCTGAATATAATCCTGTCTCATTCCTCAGACCTAAACAATGGACCCTGCATATAAACTGTGGCTGAACAAGATGACTTCTTCTGAGGAAGAAAAGGGGGAGGGTGATAATGGGGAGATGACAAGAGTCAGAAGAAGAGAAGACCTACCATTTATCTAGCGACTACTGAGTGTCTGAGATGACAATCTGGAGGGAAACCCTCCAAAGTCTTGGCCTGGTTCTGCTTCCACCTACCCTATAGTATTAACACACTGAGCCATCCCCAAGGAGGCCATCCCATTCCCAGGCACCCCTCAAGAGGAGGAATTGCATCTTTTGTATGATTCTCCCTTTGTATAACCAGCCCACTTCCTTATTTGAAATTCAGGACTCCCTGCCAACATGAAGGTGTAGGTAGACATGCTTTAGCTCTGTCCACAACCATAAGAAGGATTACATCTACCTCAAAGCAAAAGCCAAGAACGACCAGAAAATTGAACTGCATGGAAGTCCAACAAAGAAAGATATAAAGAAGTAATACTCATCCAGACAGGTGGAGGGCGAGACATGGAGCAGGTGCAGAGAGGACGCGGTGCGGTGGCAGCAGCGGCAAGGCAGGGGCTGAGGCCGGCAGTGGAACATGCACCTCACAGTTCCAGCACAAGAAACATAAAGCCTCATGGATTCTGGCTGTGAAAATCAGTGGGGATTGGTGTGGTGGAACAAGCTGCTGGTCTCAGCAGAGTCTATTTGTTTAGAGGGCTCCAACAGTCCTAGAACATCCACAAACCCACCACTCTGGGAACCATGACCAGGACAACAGCTAGAGGGGAGCCAGTCACATACGGGAAGTGGGTGAAGTGACTGGAAAAGGAGTGCATGCCAAGCAAGCGGTATTGTTCTCTCTCTGAGCCCTTCCCCCTGCCCACAGCACTACAAGGCTGTGAAACTGGTTGCCCAGCAATGACAAACACCTAACGCTCTACCCCTAACAACGTTAGTAGGTGCAACAGATCTACTTAAGGCTCAGAAGCAAGCACAGGAGGGTTGTCCAGTTGAGGAGTCAGAGTATGGAGTATGGCCCAAAAGAGGGAGCAGATCAATGCTCCAGAGAGAGAACTAAGCCACAAGGAGATTGCCAACCTAACAGAGTTCAAATCACTGGTAATAAAGATGCTCACAGAAATGACTGAGTATAGCAAACCTATGGAATTAGTGAAGGCTATACGAAGTGAAATTAAGAAACAACCCACACAAAACCAGTGGTGAAGGGGAAGAAGCCTGGGGTAAAACGAACAATTTGGAGATAAGGAAGAAATAAGTAGTCAACCAGTACAGAATGAAGAAACAAGAACTGAAAAAAATACGGACAGGCTTTGGAATCTCTGGGACAACTTTAAATGTGCCAACATCCGAATAACAGGGATGCCAGAAGGAGAAGAGGAAGAGCAACAAATTGAAAACTTATGTGAAAAAACAATGAAAGAAAACTTCCCTAATTTGACAAAGGAAATGGACATACAAGTCCAGGAAGCACAAAGAGAAACACACCAAGACACATCATAATTCAAATGCTAAAGATTAAAGATAAAGCCCTGGCTGGTGGCACAGTGGAAAAGTCGCCGGCCTGAGAACCCAAAGGCTGCTGGTTCGATTCCCCAGCCAGGGCACATAACCAGGCTGCAAGCCAGGTCTCCAATCAGGTTCATAGCTGGAGACAGGTGAAAGGCAACCATACATTGATGTCTCTCTGTCTTTGCCTCTCTCCCTTCTCCTCTCTTTAAAAATAATAAAATAAATAAAATCTTAAAAAAAAAAAAAAGATCAAGATCAAGAGAATCTTAATGGCAGCAAGAGAAGAGGGTCCCCATAAGACTGTTAGCTAATTGCTCAAAAGGAACTTTGTAGACAAGAAGGGACTGGCAAGAAATATTCAAAATGATGGAAAGCAAGGACCTACAACCAAGATTACTCTACCCAGCAAAGCTATCATTTAGAATGGAAGGGCAGATAAAGTGCTTCCCAGACAAGGTAAAGCTAAGGGAGTTCATCATCACCAACACGAAATGTTAAAGGGACACATTTAAGAAAAAGATCAAAGCTATGAACAGTAAAATAACAACAAACTCACAACTATCAACAAATGAATTTTAAAAACAAAAGCAAAATTAATCAAACAACTAGAACAGGTACAGAACCATAGATATGGAGATCATATGGAGAATTATCAGCAGAGAGAGGAGGGAAAGAATGGGGAAAAAGGGCCGGGATCAAGAAGCATAACTAAAGGAACAAAATAGGCAGGAGGATGTTAAGAATAGTAAAGTAAATGGGAAGCCAAAGAACTTACATGCACAACCCATGAATATGAACTAAGGGGGTGGGGGGATTGCTGGAGGGAAGGGAGGTATCAGGTAGAGGGAGGCAAAGGGCAAAAAAATTGGGGCAATCATAACGGCATAATTAATATAATATACAAAAAAATTCTTTTATAGAAATTCAGGTGTTGCCTGGCATACCAAAGCAACCCCATTTTAAACGAACATTTTTAAGTGTATTATGTATATATACACAGGCATACATAACATCTGGACTCTTTTTTGTCCTGTTACTCCCCCACCCCTTTCTTATTTGGGGTTCAGGGGTGGGGAGGGAGGTAAATAATGAACCATGCCTATCAGCCCAGTGTTGTGCAATGATATGACTGGAAAGAACTCAGTGAGATTAAGGACGGGCTTGCTCGTGAAGAAATTATTTCATCAAAAGGAGGGCGAGCCTTCACCTGCCCAGAGAAATCACTGGCTGACCTTCTTAGCAGTTAGACGCCCTGTGAACTGCAAGTAAAGGCAGGGCACGAAGGCAGGAACAAAGTCTTTCAGCAGCTTTGCAAGTGTTGCTTTCCTTAAAGACCCCTGTATTCCAGGGTGTACTTACCCACAAGGGTCCTTTGTGCCCTGATTCTCCCAATCACAACCAATGATCATTGATGTCCAAGTCAGACACATGCAATATAGGAAGTATCCTTCAACAAGCTCCCTTCTCTCGTGTATCAAATGTCACACTAATATATATGGAATTGTGTGGCATTGAAGAAAACGGGCCACAAATCATATTTAGGTATAATCATTTGATGAATGGGTATAAAATGGGAAAATGTATTTTTTGCTATGGAGTCCTGTTCTTATAAACTCAATAAACTATATTAAACCAACTTAAAAAAAATCCTCACTCAAGGATATGTTTATTAAATTTTAGAGAGGGAGAGAGACATCAATGTGAGAGAGAAACATCAACTGGTTGCCTCCTGTATGTGCTCCAACCAGGGACTGACCCACAAACCTAGGTCTGTGGCCTGACTTTAAATCAAGCCCACAACCAGTAGTTATAAGGGACAATGTTCCAATTAACTGAGCGGCCTAACCAGGGCTTAAACCAAACTTTCAATTTACAATATCTCACTTTCCACACCTTATAAAACTGACCATATATCAAGGCACATCTTAATCCACTACTAGTTGGCTGTTAACACATATGTATCCACATCTTTTCCTAGTCATTCTGTATGCTGTATGTCCCTATTTCACTACTGAATTGTAAACCTCCTGAAGCTCAGGGACTATTGCCTCTTACCAGTCCAGGACTTTCAAAAACCCAAACTAAAGGCATCCAAGAATCAGGAAAAGGGGAAGGCAGATAAAAGAAATATAGCCATTTAAGACTCAAAAACAAGTGAAATTCTGTATTGTGCTGCTCCTGATGCAGCCGTGCATCCAGATGCATTATGGTCATACTTTTTTTTTTTTTTTTTAAGAATAATTTCACTGTGCTTTTGCACAGTCATACTCTAGAGTGAGAAAGGGCAGAAAAACATTATATTTCCCCAATATAGTGTTTCAGGTTTTCCCCGAGGTTTACAGTTGATTTCCTCAATGTAATGAAAGTTGAGTGGTCTATTCCATCAGAATCTACTTAGATCAAGCACACAAGGGCTCCAAGCCTAGTTGTGTGGCTTCCCTTTTGTTCTAGTAGCTTGAGAGCAGGTGATAAAAATACATATCTGGAGACAGAGCAGAGAGAGCGCACAAGTTCTCTGGCAGGACTGTCTCCTGGGCCTCAGAGGAATGGCTGGCCCCTTTGAATGCCTTTGTGGAGCTAAAGTGAACCAACCTGTCTTATGCAGGTGGTAACCTGAATGGCAAGAAAATAATTCACTCTTGCAAAAGCACACTAAAATTAGCCTCTTAAAAAAGGAGTCAGGAGATCACAAGTCTTTTGTATGCTTCCAGATTTGTTCCTATGCTTGGTATCTAGTTCATGAGAGTAGGAACGACTTGTATCAATGGTGCCCACTAGAATTTTTTGAGAACAATGTATACATTTTACTTGTAGGAAAAAATTAAAATGGTCACAGATCAATCAAAGACAGTTTGCATAAACCTGCAGAAACTTCAGCTTATTCTTCTGATTTTTGAAGTAGCATAATACAGGGTGAAGAGTATAGTCTTTGGACTTAGATTAATCTTGTATAAAATGGGGGAAAATAATTGCTTGATTCTTATAGCTAGAGCACATTCCAAGGAAGTGGAAGTTAAATTTATGAGGTGAAACACTGCCTCTTCTCTACTGTGTCATAAATAGATGAATGGAATTTTTACTTTAGGATAAAAAAATTAAAAATCATACTTATTACTCACATCACACAGTATATACTCTTGAAATAAAAGTTGGCTGAAAAGACCATTTAGTTTTTTTCCATGAAATAAAAGACATTTTTCATTTTCACCAATAACTTTATTGATTTGGATATTTTGAATATGTCGGCTATCTCCCGTGTGGCATAGATTGTTCTCAGTTAATGTCTGGATTTGATCGCTGTCAACTTCAACTGATCTACCAGAGCAGGGAGCATTATCCAGCAAGGAATCTCCACAAGATTTTGCAAACCACTTTTGACACCATCAGTCACAGCATCTTCTCCATACACTGTACAAAATCATTTTTTGCATTTCAGTTGTAATAATAAAGCATAATACGCTGAAAATGTTATATTTTCTTCCGTCTTCAATATTAAAATGGCTACACAAAAATCCACTGATTTTATTTTTTAATGCACACGGATATGACAGCTGTCACAATACACTATATAAAATCGTTTCAAATGAAGTTAAAGACAACTAAGAACTACTAGAGCCATCTTACAGAAAAAGCCAAACTTTTTGGCCAACCCAATAGTTCTACAGCAATCCATCACCAGAACTAGCTTCTGCGATGACTCTCTACATGTCGACTTGGCTAGGCTACAGCCTCATTATTCATTTTCTTAGCATACTTACAAAAACTATTTTCTATGAGCCAACACATGTAACTAAAACAGTAACATTAAGTTATATAGGAATTGTGTCTTTAAAAATGTCTAAAAATGGGCTCATTCAGTGTAGACTTGATACCTCTTTAGAGAAGCACCAGCGAAAGGAGACTGGCACTTACTATGGCTGATGAAAAGCTCAAGGAAGGAGTCAAGGCAGAACAACCATGATTAATTTGAAGGTGGTGAGGCTGGTGCAGTTTAAGATTAAGAAGCATATACCACTTAATAAACTAGTGAAAGGTGAACGCGAATGACAGGTTTTGTCAAGAAGGCAGATCAGATTCCAATTTGAGGGGCTTGCACAGGTGGAAATGGAAGATGAGGATACAAAGGGTACGTTCCAACAGCAGACAGGAGGTGCTAAAAGGAAACTTGCTACCAAAACTCTTCCTCCAGAGCAAAAAGACATTCTCAATTAGAAAAATGAAATTTGGTTCCACCACATCCTGATGACTACAATATAGTTTTCTCTTGTGCTACTCAAGAAAAAAAGAACATAAAAATCCTTGCACACCTTGCTTGGGGGAATTTTCATCTTTTTCACTTATCATTGCGAAACCAAGGACAATTTCATAGCTTTTTCTATCCATAGCTGTTACATGTAAGGCAACCTGTCTTTAAGCAGAGATAAATGACTCTGAAAAGAAATGAATCCTAGACAGATTTCCCATTAAGTCAAGTGTCTTCTGATTTTTCAGATTTCATTTATTTATTTTTAGAGAGGGAGGAAGGGAAGGAGAAATAAAGGGAGAGAAACATCAATGTGAGAGAGAAACATCAATCAGTTACTCCTCAAAGGCCCCAAACTGGGGACCTGGCCTGCTACCTATGAAGGTACCCTGACCAGGAATCAGTGACCTTTTGATCTGTGATATAACACCCAACCCACTGAGCCACACCAGTCAAGGCAAGTGCCTTGTTTAAATAAACTCTTGTTAATATAAATATGAACCTGAGGTATTGGTGGGTGGCACATTGGATAAGGCATGGGCCTGTGAACCCAAAGGTTGCTAGTTTGATTCCCAGCCAGAACACATAACCAGATTGCAAGCCAGGCCTCCAGCCAGGTCCATAGCTGAAGGCAGTGAAAGGCAACCATATATTGATGTCTCTCTCCATTTCTGCCTCTCTCCCTTCCTCTCTCTCTAAAAATAATGAATAAAATCTTTAAAAATAAATAAGAACCTGAATTAAACTTTCAAAGAGTTATTTTTCACTTCTCTGTATTTATCTCTTTATTTACTGTACATACAAATGTAAAACATGAATTTTTACTTCTATTTAAAAGTCTTTTTTGAAAATTGTATTATTAAAATAATAATTTGTCCTGAGTGAAATATAGCTGTAAAAAATATTAGGCTAAAAACCCTTAGAGAAAGTCATTAGACTAAAAGTTCTTGGTGGTTTTGATTCTGCTACATCTAGGTTTTGGACAAGTCTTAACACCTCAGTCTTCTATGTTGAAAAAATAAAACAAACAAACAGGGAGAAAGGAAAGAAGGGAGGGGAGAGGGAGAAAGAAAAAACCCTGGGTTGAATGATTTCTCAAGTCCCTTCCCACTAAGTTTCCTTGATTCTGGCAAGGAGACCTTGCCGTTAGTAAATACACAAGGTCTGCAGGGCAGAATGGTAACAGTAGCCATCACTGCTGGGGGCTTCTTGTGTGTGATGCACTCTATATGAAAAAATTTACATGGTTATCTCATTTAATAGATGTATATACTAATGATTATTATTTTCACACTTTATAAGTACAAAAACAACCTTAAGCTCAAAAAAAGTCATTGTTTGTTTTTTTAGACACAATCCTCAATTACTAAAAGTAGAAAGCTGAGTAGAAAATGCACATGAAAGTGAAACTTATTAAAGCAGAACTTTTGGGCAAAGCCCATTGTACCAGAGGCCCATGTTACATGCCACTGCCTGCAGGACAAAGTAAACCTGTTGGAATAAAAAAAATGTTTATTCCAACCTGTCCAAATCACCAGATGTAATGTCCTCTCTTCAGAAGGTAGGATTTCAGGTACAGGCATAGGAATTAACATAGGTATTCACTTTTGAAATTCACCACAAACCTGAGGGACTTCAAAGAAAGAACGGATAATGCTAATAACATAAAAGGATAATTCAAACTAATCTTCAGATAGTCTTAAGTGATATTTGAATTTATCCTATATTTAATATTAACATCAGGAGAGTCCATTAAAATTAAATACAGTAAAGGAAACATGTATAAAAATCACATTTTTAAGTGTAAAGTGATTGCTGAACTCAATACTTTTCCTAAGAAAATTAATGCAAAAACTTAATGAATTTTACACCATGAATTGTACTGTTTATGAAATATTGGCCAAATTTTACTTGACTCTTTTTATTATAGCTAGCCTAAATTTTTTCAGCTAGTATCAATATTTTTACCTTTTTTTTTTTGACTGGTGAAGCCATTTTCCAGAGTTATGCTTAAATCAACTTACACACACAAAAAGCACCTTCATTATGAGCTAATAAACACCCACAAGCAGTTAAAATAAAAAAAAAAAACATGTTGGAAGAACTTGATCTTTGTATTTTGTATTTAAACCACTGATATCAAGTGATTGTAACTGAGAAACTACACAGCATTATGTTTCACCATTATACATAATCTGACTTAATTGTGCAACGAAGGCAACTCTGCCTTACCTCCCTCCACATCTTCCTTGGACAGCACTCGTATTTGTTTCCTTTGCTAAGAAATATCCTTCCAACGAGTAAAACATTCTTTGAAACGATGTTAGAGAAATATCCTAGGAAACTATAATGTATGTTTATTCAAATTGCTCTGTGATGTCAAATAACAGGTAAACAGCACTTGGCAGAGTGTCTTGCATATAGTCAGTGTTGAGTTAGTAGGGTAGCATCAGTATCATCACCATCACCACCATCATCATTATCAATTAGGCCACTGAAGAATAATTACTAAAATAGTGGCCTAAAAGAGTGAATCTACCTCTCAACAATTCCAGTATCCTTTTTAAAATGTTTTTAAAAACTTATTTTTAGAGAGAGAGGAAGGGAGGGAGAGAGAGAGGGAGAGGAATGTCAAGGTGGGAGAGCAACAATGACTGGTTGCCTCTCGCAACTGGGGCCCTGGCCTACAGCCCAGGCATGTGCCCTGACCGAAAATCAAACCAACTTTTAAGTTTGTGGTACGACACCCAACCTACTGAGCCACATCAGTCAGGACCCACTATTTTTTAGTTTTTAAAAAGGCCAGATTCTAATGAACTCTGTGACAGTTTTACTAATATACAGGGTGGGGCAAAAGAAGGTTTAAAGTTGTTCACATGGAACATAATACAATTATAAGTAAATAATAATAAAAGAATAAGCTGTGTTTTGTGTACTCACAACTGTAAATTACTTCTGTCCCGCCCTATATATTAAGATGATTGTAACAGATTGAAATTTTCAAGGTTATTTCAGTTTGAGAAGTCTGTAGTCTTTTAGCTATGCCCAAACTGAAGCTAAACTAAAATAGGAAATTATATGAAAATCCTCCAAGTAGGAAAAACATTTTCTATAGCAATATGAGATTCTATTTTTTCAATGAAAAAGGAATGATGAGGAAAGAATCCACTTCTGGATAACAAATATAAATTTGCCCATCTACCAAATAGGTATAAAAATAGTACAAAAAACAATCAAAATAGACTGAGGCAAAAGAGAAAGGTATTTCATAAAAAGCATTTTATCATCAGAACAGTATGATTTCCTATGTTTAAGATCTATTTATTATGTTGTTTTTACAAGTAGCAACGTCCCTCTGTTTTTTCCCATGATATACACGAATATAAAAAGCTACTGATTTCCACATTGCCCACCCAACCCCCATCTGACTGGGTTAACAGAAGGTGTGAACCATGAACAGCATCCTGAACAAGCAGTGGTATCTTCCTTAACTCAGTCTTGAACTCGAGCATTCTATTCAGTCATCCTCTTGCTGATTTCTTTTCTGTCAAAGGAAACCCAGACTACATTAAAATAGCACATTCTAACTGGCATGTTTGTTCAGCCAAGGTCACTTGTTCTGTCAGCAAGTATCATTATCTAAAGGACTTAGGAAAAGACATGGGTGAAAATTATCATGGAAAAATATGTCTGAACTTATTTACTCAGCTAGTTTATCACTTTAATTCCAGGGTGCATTATCTCCAGGTATTCGATTATTGTCTACTCTCTCTTCCACATGTACAAACATCCCCACACAGAAACATACACACAAATACAAATGTTCACTTTCTCCGAGAGACCATAGCACAGCTCTGATCTCTTGTAATAACACACACACATTTTCTCTAAAATTAGAAGTATTCTGAAAAATTCTGAAAAGCATGCACATCATAAAAACATTTCCATCACTTTAGTTATTAAACAGCTATTCCTTAAGCTCACATTACATACCTCATTATAAAATAACTTAACTCAGTAATTCGGCTACTTTAGTTCATAATCACCAGCATACTAAGCATACATAGACCTTACCAGTTTAAGGAAATCGATGAGTTTGTGAGCATCCTCCCCAGTAGAGAGGTCTACAAAGTCCTTGGGCAGTCGATAACTCAGATAAGGACTGGGTTGGACTGTAACTTCACTGTTTGTACAACGAAAAGCTGGTGAGTCCTTTACAAAAAATGAAAAAAAAAAAAAGGGTGAGAAATTTTAAGTTACCTCTCCAAACTGAAAAAGATTCTGTCTTAACAATTTCAACTCCAGGTTCTCTAATGTACTAGATGAGGAAGAAATAAGATTGTGAAGTAAAAGAAAACACACAGATTGTAAAATATTTCTGACATACACATAGGAATCTGAAAACAGTGTTCTCCTAGAGAGCTACGTGGACCCCTAAATACTTCCTGTGTGCCGCTCTGTGCGCGGCAGGTTCTCGGGCAGGTACCTCCGTAGTCCCGGACTGAGTCAGAGGCTTCAGGCTAGTTATCTCTGGCTTCAAGCAATCTCATACATGCCAGAATGCTTTAAATATTATCAAATTTTTTTCATGTGCACAGTTAGGAAATCCTGCTTTAGAGAATAAAGTCAATAGTGAGCGCAAGCAAATGCTTCAAATTCCTAATTTTTGTGCCTTTTTGACATCATTTAGCTTATTCATTTGTACATCTGTCTCATCACCTATGTGAAAATGCAAATTTGAGTATCATACAAAACAAGTCTTCCCATTCTTTAATGTACAGGTGACCCTTGGCAATAGGGGGCATGGAGGCACCAATCTCCGAACAGCTGAAAATCCTCGCCTAACTGGAGATGACTCTCAGCAGCGCCTGCCGATCCCAACCGCAGAGCTTGAGCAATGTGGGTTTTCACTGAGGGGTAACTCGGGAAAAAATCCAAGAATAAGTGGATGCATGCAGTTCAAACTCCTGTTGTTCAATGGTCAACTGTCCTTGTTTAGACCTTACATACGATATTTACATGCTGCCTTGTGCCAAATAGGATTTCGGAGACAGAAGGCCTTGGGTTTGGACTTCATGGGTGACAGCTAACTAGCTGAGGGATAGATGTGTCCAGCAAATGGAGACAGGCCAGAAACTTGAACGGAACAGAATCTAGAAAGCAGGCCACATTTTATGACAGAAAGACCAATCACTTGACCAATAGTCATGAAACTCCTACTTTGTACTGAACTTTTCTTTAGGTATGGGAGATGACTTGAAAAATAAGACTGACAGACAGCCAATAAGCAAGCAAACCAAAAAAGTTAACAAGGTTATTTCAGATAGTAAAAAGTATTATAGAACAAAACAAAACAAAAACAGGCTGCTACCATAAGGGGAGAACCAGGCAGGCAACTCTAGAGAGGTGAGATAAGACCTTGCTAAAGAAGAGACCTCCAGACCTGGCTGGTAGCACAGTGGATAAGGCGCCAGCCTGCAAACCCAAAGGTCGCTGGTTTGATTCCCAGCCAGGGCACATAACCAGGTTGCAAGCCAGGTCTCCAGCCAGGTCCGTAGCCGGAGGCAGGTGAAAGGCAACCCTACACTGATGCTTCTCTCCCTCTCTCCCTTCCTCTCTTTCTGGAAATAATAAATAAAATCTTAAAAAAAAAAAAAGAAGAAGAAGAAGAGAGGTCCGGACTAAGAGCTGGAAAATATGATAACAGCAGCTTCATGAGGTTTGGCAGCAGAACATGCTTTGAAGGCAGTGGAACAACTTGTGCAGAGATGCTAAGGCAAGGCAGGGCTCTTAACTGCAAGAACAGAAGGACAGCCAGGTCTCTGTGATGTGGAAACAGGTAGGAGCTGATGCTGAGAAAAAGCCAGGAGCCAGCTCCTGTTTCCCTTTGTCAGCCCCCAATTTCCAATACAATGTTGTTTAAATTAAGAAGAAAAGAAAGAACGTCAAAAAGTGAAAGAGAAAGAAAAAAGGCAAGATATGTTCATATTTTTGGATCATAGATGGAATCTTATACAAACTGTTTCTATCCAATAACTGTGGCTCTCACATTTACATTCTTCTCCACGACACTCAGATTTAATGGGCCATAACTGTAAGATGCCAGCAGGGGTAAAATTCCTCCTCTCACTGATTCCACACACACAGCAATCATGCCCAGCACGAGAACAAGAGACGCTACTCCTGCACTCAGAAGCTTGCAGTCTAAAGCAGGACAGGCAGGTCGACAGGCAGGCACCACACAGGGGGCCAGTACCTCAAGGGGGAAAAACTGAGTTGAGTTTGAAGAGAAATGTCCGAGAAAGACCCAGGGCAGAGTAATGATGAAAAGAAATACTTCAGGGATGGCCTAAAGGAAAGATGGTCACAATGAAGACCAGGTAGCATCTAGGGGGGCGGAAAAGGCCCAGGAGGGGAGTGTGTGCCACAGAATCCGGGGGAAAGGAAGGTAACATGTTCATATGGTGCCAAGAGGTTGAGTGTGAGATGAGCACATTGTTCACTGGAATTAGCAACCGTCAGGGGGCCCTGGCCAAGAAGCAGTTTACAGTATGTGGGGCTGAGGGGTGACAGGTGAGGGGTGACACAGGTGAGAAGCAGCAGGCGGCAAGAACAGACCACATGTGGTGGTGTACACATACTACGCAGTTATTTAAAAAGCAAGTTACATAACAGCATGAGGGAAACAAGCATGATCCACTCATGTAAAAGTGTGCGGTGTATCCAAACAAAAAAATGTCTGGAAAAAATCACTAAAGTGGTAAGGATGACTATTTCTAGGTGGAAGGATTTCCAGTCTTGCCCTTTTCTAATTTTCTCTTTCTTTACATGAGTATGTTAAAAAACAAAAACTGTTTTAAAAAAGATATAAAATATTCACAAGATATAATGAAATGAAAAACACGGGATATGTAAGTTCATATGTAATATAAAACCTCATTTATTTAAACAAGTTCATTTGTATGTGGAAAGGCATGTTATTAAAATATAATCAGTAGCTCTCAAGGTGGTAGGATTATGGGCAATTTTAAATTTTCCTTTAAAAATGAGCAGGTAGCACTTTTATAAGTGGAACAAAGCTTTACAAAGTAGATGTTGAAAAAAAGTTTGGCTGCAAATATGAGGAAAAAATGAGAGAGAGAGTATCTGGGTGAAGACAGAGGCTTAAATATTTTGTCTTTTTAAGATGGGAAATGTCTGAACAAGGTTAACTGCTGACAGAAAATAGTTGGCAGAGAAGGCGACTGGAAAAAAGAACAGGGAAGAAGATAAAGGATAGCACAAGGTATGTGGTGGGGTAGGAAGGGATGGTTTGCTGGGCAGGGGGAGGTGAGACTTGGAAAGGCTGCAGACAAGTTTGGAGATTTGATGACAATGAAACTAAGTAAATTCTCACCAATGGATTAGCTTTTCCTGTGAAGAAGAACGTGAAATTTCTGCTAAGAAGAAAAAGAACCGAGAGGATCTAAGAAGCTCAGAAAGGTGTGAGTGAAATGGCCACACTGATGAGGGAGACAAGACACTGTAATGAGGGCCAGACTGAAATGGGGTTGTGACTGAGGAGACCCTAGTCTGAGCATCTGGGCCATTTCCCGCTCTCACTGTCAGCAACCCCGGGGCTAGGAGAGGAATAAACAGATGTGTGAATTGACCCATCCAGTGTCAAGATTCTTCCAGGCAGGCAGGACATAAGGAGCCAAGGAAAGAAAAATTACCAGAAAAAAATATCAGATGACTATTATTTCTTTATATGAAGTTAAATGAACGAATCACCATGCACACCCTTTTTTGTTCACCTCCATAGGCAAGAATCTATTAGTAAGTTTGTTATACTCTGTACTTCCAAGGGTACAAGTCACTGCCTATCCAAGTGCCTAGAGAACTAGCAATCATTAAGGGGATGAAAAGGTTTCCTTGATGTTTTTCTCTTTTTAACCATCTTACCTGCTCCAGAGCATCTCCTTCACCAAAATCACCTTTTAAGTTTCGTTCGGATATCAGTTCTTCCCAAGTAAACAGCAGCGAATCTGTTACTTCACCAAATGGATTAAAATCGATTAGCCATACCTTCCCCTGCAGGAAAGAGAAAAATTAAGAGGTGTAAAATAAAAACAAGCATTCAAACTCTATCATCTGTCTTATGAGAGAGATCATTTTCATATTATTTCACCCAAAAGGACAATCTTTAAAAATTTTATAACATTTCAAATGATTCTTCCAGACTCCATTAGAGAAAGTTCCATTGAAAAGGGCCACCTGTCTAAATCAAGCGGTACAGCCTTACCTAAAGGGAAGATTACCTGCAAATGCAGAGAAGAGACCTATAAAAGCCTGATGAAGACATACATTGCAACTCCTGCCTCAACTGCCTCAGATCATATAGGAGTTTTAAGACAAAAATCAAGCAGGAAAAAGGAAAATCTCACAAAAGGTTAAACTGAGCATAACTGAAATGCCTGGGGGATTAGGGATAGGAGTTTGGTTATCTTTGATTCTCTTTCAAGATTATCTTTGCCCCACAAAGGCACGAAAGAGCTAGAAATTCTGGAGAGCACCATTCCTTGCCCCTGGCAGGCTGCTTTTTTTTTTTTTTTAAAGCATATGGAAAGAAGTATGAAAATTTTACTTTAATTTTAATGTAGTATTTGTCTATATGTTAGAGCTTAATAATAGCACATAAATAGCAGCACTAAAAAGTTTATCAACCTTTAAAAGAAATTTCTGACTTCTGCTCTGAGGGTGGAGGTGGTCAACAAGTTTCAGGCTCAGGGGAAAACCCTCCTGAGCTGGTCAGACTGACTGAAGTTGAGTCAAAAGCACCTTAGGATAAAGCAGCAGAACGCTGACAGTGAGAGCTGGGAATCTGAAATCCTTCTGAAAGTAAAGCCAACACATGGCCTCGAGGATGTACGACATTTAGTAGATACATGTTTCTTTCAAACTCTTACTCCTGCTGGTTTTTCTCATTAAAACATTCATATCATTGAACAATCTTGTTGACAATCAGGATTTTCTATCAATGTGTACTAATATGTCTTGATCAAACATGTATGTAAAATTAAATTATAAATGACTAAGGAATTAGATTGTCAAACCACAGTTACCAATATCTAGAACTATTTTTCATGTGGGTTAAAGAAAAGTTTTAAGAAATATCTTACTAGAGTTTGCTTCCAACATCAGAAACATCTGGTAAGTGGCAAAGAACCATTATAGGAAGTTTGTACTACACACCATTTGGGTAAGTTTCTTATTTTATACAATCCCCAGGAGAAATCTTACAACTCTTTCACACCACTTGAGTTGTTTCCTCACATCAGTTTGGCACCCATTTGTACAGCCTTTGACTATGTGAAATAACTTCAGCCACCCACCTCTTTGTATAATGTCAGTTTGCTTTCGGGGCAATTACTAAGATGTCTTTGAGATGCTATGTGTTATTTTAACAAAACGGGTATTTTTCTAACCTCCAAAACCTCTCTACTTGGAGTTTTATAACCAGTAAAATCATCTCATTATAAAAAGGGAACACGATCGAGCCTTTAGTATAGGAATATTAAGTTCTATAAACTAAAAATATTGTAACTAGTAACTGACAAGAGTTTGTTCTATAGTTCAGAGCCATCCTCCAATTCAAAGAAAAGTAAAACCATCTGTAATCAGGCATAAAACTATCAAGATGAGGGTTTTATAGCTACAGCATGGTTTTCCATGTGGTATCTAAGGCAGGAGACACACTGAGAAATTCTGTTTTTAGATAATCCATCAGATAAGACCCACCCACTAGCCTTCCTAAAGCCTATCAGTGTACCAGCCCCACCTGCTCAAATCGCTATGCTCCAGACCCTGTACCAGGTGTGCGCACACACACACACCACACAGAAACAGAAACCATCCAACATTCACAGTACGCTGGAGGAAATGGTTCAACAGAGAGAAGAAAAGGATGCTGTTAAGACTCTAAGAGAACATAAGGAGAATTCAGGTTAAAATAACCCCTTTACATGTATAAATACGCTCACAAGAACGAAAGAGGATCCCAGGAGCCAGGAATGAGGAGGAACCTAAAAAACAGAAATAAGCCTACAAACTGATGCAGAGGGAAGCCTTGAGCGAGTGGCCCTCCTGGGACCGCAGAGCAAGGTTAATACACACACAGGAACAGGAGACTCAGAACCAAGCAACGAACTTCAGAGGGCTGCCTCCTCAGTAATGGGAGTAAAAGGTAAAACTATGACTAGAAGAGGAGATAATGAGGCTTGTCTTTCTCTGACTGGGGTTTGGGGAACACAGAAGCAGCAAATGAAAAAACTGAAACTTAGAATCTTTGGGATTCTCAAAGATCAAAACAAAACAAGCTTACTGAAAATGAACTCAAGCTAAAATAGACTGATTTACAAAACCAAAAGGAAATAATCAACATGAATGAAAATATGCAAATTGAACAACCAGGGCTTAAAGTGCCCAAAACTAAGGAAAATCATCATGCTAAAGGACAACATAAAATAAAAGATATTGGTTTAAGGACAACTGGGTAAAAATCCAGAAAAAGACAAAGTTGGATCCATATTACATACCAGGATAAATGCCAAGTAGATCGAAGATTTAAATGTGCAAGCAATAAGTGATATTAAAAAGAGTAGAAAAAAAAGGGGAGGTATTTTTTAAAATTATGACTCAAATTCAGAAACCATAAAAGAAATAATATATTTAATCTTTATGGCAAAAGACTAATAAAGCGGGATAATCCCAAAGGCCTAATATCTATATAATAAGGCATTCTCATATTCTGAAGGAAAGTAAGACAATAGCAAAAAATGGAAAAAACATGAAGAGGTCACAGAAATTACATATATGAAAAAATGCATTTTCACTTGTAATACAAATAGAAATTGAAATGATACTGAAACATCACTTTTCATCTACCAAAACAACAACAAAATCCCTAGAAAGTTTGACCATATACTCAGTTAGCAAACTCTGAAGAAATATCCAGGTACATTCCTAGTTAGGATTTCATGGTGTAGCTCTCACAAAGGGTAAACTGCAAAATATATCAAAATTTAAATTCATTTAGCCTTTTGAGCTAGCAATCCCATTTCTAGGAATTTGACCTACAGATATAACTGCATATGTAAGTAACAACATATATATGGGATGTTCACCATAGCACAATTTGCAAAAGACTAAAAGTAACCTGTGTTCATCCATAGGGAAGCAGCTGGACAAACTACATAGCATATCCATAGAATGAAACACTCTGCCATTGTAAGAAATTGGGAAGCTCTCCAAGATACATTGTTTTAAAAAAAAATGTTATAAAAGCAAGGTGCTTACTGCATATCATATGCTAACTCTATGTAAGAAAAATGGACAAAATTAAGTATATTGCTTGTTTTCACAAAAGAAATACTGCAAGGATATGTAAGAGACTAATAAAAGTGGACCTGCAGGAGAGGAGAAGGTCAGGGGTTTCTATTTATCTTTTCACACTGATTTCATTTTTAAGCAATGTGAATGTATTACCAATTAAAAACTTAAAAATATCTCAGCTGGTGTGCAGAGCAGTGTTTGCCAGGAGCTAGGGTGCAGGGAAGGTCTGGAGGAGATTCCGGGAGTGAATTAGTTCCATGTCATTATTGTGTAGTAGTGATTACACAACTAGCTGTTTTTTTCAAACTCATAGAACTATATAATAAAAAGGACAAAGTCAACTCTTTATAAATTATATCTCAAAAAATTTAAGTAAAGAAAAAGTCAGTAATTTTAAATTATTGAAAATATAAATCAAAACCCTAAAACATAAGACACTATGAAAAAATAGGCAGATTTGAAAAGTAACCAAATAGAACCTACAGAAATGAAAAATATAGCTGATACAATTTAAAACTTAGTGATATGTTAAACACATCAGATCGGACATAGCTGAAAAAATACCAGTAAACTGGAAATATATCCAAAAAAATTACACAACACAGTAGAGAGAGAGGAAGAGGTGTAAATGAGAAGTCAAGTGACATGAGGATAAAGTGAGAATCTCTCACAAACCCACCTGTAAATTGTTCCAAAGGGCAAAAGATAGAAAAGAAAAACAGTATACTGAAAAGATAGCTAAGAATTCCTCACAATTGACAAAGGAAATAAATTCTTAAACCTAGAAAGCATGATCCACCATCTCCCAAAATGAAAAGAAATCAAATAATAATGGAACATTATCTTCAAAGTGCTGAGGCTACAGAAGTAGGCAATTGAAAATTCTATACCCAGCTAAGGCTGTCATTATGTATGACGGTAAACAAAAGCTTTTCCAGCCAAGGACTGAGTAGGAAGAACTGGATACAGAAAGCAGTGAGAGGCAAGAAGTAGTGGTGAGCAAAGAAATTGTACAGCAACAATCATGACTACTTTTAATGTTATAAACACAAAATAAAACTAAGAGTTAGAAATCATATGAAAGACAAAAGTGGATGGGGCCTTGGCTGGATTGGATGGCTCAGTTGATTGGATCATCATCTCATATGCCAAAAAAATGTGGGTTCAATTCTTGATTAGGGAACAGACCTACGTTACAGGTTCAAGTCCCAGTCAAGGTTCATATGGGGGGCAACTGATGAATGTTTTTCTTTCACATCAACGTCTCTCTCTCTCTAAAAGCAATTAAAAAAATCATACCCTTGGGTGAGGATTTTTTAAAAAGTGGATGCTGGGAATCAGTACACAAAAGTCCTTGCATCATGAGGATGACAGGAAATAAAATTAATTTCAGAGCTTATTAAATATCCATACTAAGATTTAATGGTAACTACCCAAATTAACAGAAATAAGACAAAACTTCAAAATTACTAGGGTGGGGGAAGAAGGAAGAATTTTAAAAAATGAGTAATATGAAGTAAAAAAAAGCATAGAAAAACCAAAGCAAATTGAAAACTCAAAATAAGATTGTGGAAAGCATTCAAATATCAGATATAATAAAAGCAAACAACTCTCACCAGCAAAAATCACAAATTGTCAATGATTAAAAACACAAAACTGGCAATATGCTAATAGTTGTAAGACATATGCACACACCTAAAACCAAACAGCTAAAATGGACTGAACAAAACAAATTCTGAGACCAAAAGAAATTTGTAATAACACAATCAGTATCAAAGCAAAATATACTTTAATGTCAAAAGCACAAAAGCATTATTAGGGTCAGAGAGAGCCACTGGCTGATAATAAGAATTCACTGAGAAAACAAAATCACTGTGAACCAGCATTTGTGGAAGAACATAACCTGAAAGTCAACTGACAGAATTAGAAAGCAAAAGATGTTAACATAACCCTGTTCAGTAATTGATAGATTCAGTAGAGAAAAAAAATTAAGAAAGATATATATTTCATGGTTTTAAAGTAATATGCAGGATACACTGGCAACAACTTTGCATCTCCTTATTTCAAGTGCCTATTAATTTTGAAAAAATTTGTTTCTAAGGTTATGATTTAACATCATTGTTCCAGATATAAAGTATTAAATTCTGAGAGCAACCATTATGTCAAAGGAATATGTTAGAGCAACTATAATTTCTGGACTGCATACAGGGTGAACTGCTAAAGAAATTGCAGACTTCAATAACATCCCTTTACCTACAGTTGACCATGTAAAGAAGGTGTATGATGCTGATCCTAATGTTGCCAGACACACACACGAAAAATGCATAAGGCACGCATGGATTTCATAAGTCCAGATATTGTACACAGAATCCAGGAGATCATCAATGAAGATCCAGAAAGTCAATGCACTCCACAGCAAGAGAACTGCAGATATTGGATGCAACACAACAATCACAAGATTATTGCTAAAGGTATCATATACAGATGGTATGTTCTCAGAAGAGGTCAGTTTATGACACAGCAGACAAAGGAAAGGCACTTTGAAAAGCCAAGGAAACTGCTAACAAAACAGAAAAATCCCAAAGGAAAAAATCCCTCTGATTTTCTTCTCTGATAGAAAGAAGTTTCAGCAGGACCAAACAGTCCACAGAAGAAACAACAGGTGAGAATCTAAATGAAGCCCCAACTATCACGAAAACAAAATTTCCTGCTACAGTGATGGTGTTAGGTATTGTCAGCAATGAAGGAGATATCATGACCCTGAATTTTTGTCTACAAGGCTTGAAGGTGACCAATGTTCACCTTGATGCTTTGAGAGAAGTAGTTGTACCGTGGATGAAGCAAGTTGCAAATGGACATCATTTTATCTTCCAACAAGATGGTGTACCAGACATAATGCCAAAAAGGTGCAAGAATGTCTCGGTGTCAATATTCCTGAATTCTGGTCAAAGGAAATCTGGTTACCTAGTTCACCAGATGCAAAATCTTTTGACTATTATGTATGCAGCATTTGTGGGAGAGAAGTTAAAAAACAACCTCATTCCAATCAAGAGGCTGTTAAAGCTAAGATTGAAAACATGATGATGATGTCCATGGATAAAGAAGAGTTAATTAAAGTGTGCTCAAGATTCCCAAGTCAATGGAGTCTATTATTGCAGCAGATGGAGATATTTTTGAACAATTAAAAAAATAATGAGACGGAAGCTGCTGGGTGCAGTGAGGTCCCCTGGAGGTGTGGGTGACGAGTCAGCACTAGGATCCCCACAGCCGCTTCCCCACTTCTCTCCTCCAAGCCACCACCGCAAACTCTCCCCACATGTCTCCAGTCCTGTTTGCCCTCCCTCCACCAGAGCCCCAGGTAGGCTTTGGGTCCCAGAGGCTCTGGACAACTTGTAAGCAAGCCATGGTGTTCAGTATCTGAGCCACCAAGGGCGCCACACTTCCCTCTTCCAATTAGAAACAGAATGGCCCATGGCTCCTACTCCATGAAAGAGGCAATATGGCAACATTTAGATTCATAAATTGGCTGAACTTGGACCCAGAAGAACTGAGTTTGAGTTCTGGTTGCACGAGTTTCAGCTATGGGGCTTTGGAAAAGCCATGTAATCTTTCTGGGCCATACTTTCCAATCTACCAACTAAGAAGGGAAATATTACTCTCATGCTAGAGCATGAAAATGCATAAAACAGGTACATGAAAGCACTTTGAAAACTCCAAAGTAAGACACAAATCTGACAGATTATCATCACTGAGAATAAAGATGGGAAAAGAAATGACCTGGATATTGGGCCATACCTGTGCTATATATTCACAAATGTGACCTAAATTAAAAACACTGGCTGCCAGGATTACAGACTCAAAACAGAGCTAAGGATCTGGCTGGAGACCTGGCTTGCAACCTGGTTATGTGCCCTGGCTGAGGAATCAAACCAGCAACTATTGGGTTCACAGGCCGACACCAATCCACTGTGCCACACCAGCCAGGGATTAAATAAGTAGAATTATTCTGTGAAAAGTGGAGAAGAGGGAAGACAGATGCATATGACATGGATTTTGTTTCAAGATGTTATTAACAAGAAAAGTCTTTATAATACAGTGTCAAGATCATGAAGGCTGGAGGTAATATACCTCAATTCAAAATTCAGACCCACTACCTAACTTGCTGTGTGACATTGAGAGAATTCCCTAACCTCTCTGCATCTTAGTTTCTCATCTGAAATAACCAAAGCACCTGCTTCATGAGATTATGATTTCTGAAGTCCAGAAGATTCATTCCTATGTTGGAGGACACAAAATTGGGAATTTGAAGCAGACAGAAAAGAAGCATTTTGCCCAAGGCTACACAGTGAAGCTGGGATGAAAACCAGCCTGGTCCTAGGATCCATGCATTTTTTATTTTCTGCTAAACAGTGTTGCTAAAGAACAGGGTCATGGTGGTCCCACTGGGAAGACCCGGATAGGTATTAATTCTCTCTCCTAACAATGCCCCCTTGACTTTTTGGGCATAACAGCATTTGTCATATATAACAGTTACTGTGCTCGCTTCGGCAGCACATGTACTAAAAATGGAATGATACAGAGAAGATTAGCATGGCCCCTGAGCAAGGATGACACGCAAATTCAAGAGGCGTTCCATATTTTTAGGACCTGAACAGACAACTCACTGAGGAAGATACACAAAGGGCCCAGAGGCATATGAAAGAATGCTCAACATCACTAGTCATCAGAGAGATGCAAATTCAAACCAAAATAAGATACCACACCTCACACCTGTCAGAATGGCAATCATCAAGAAATCAACAAACAACAAGTGTTGGAGAGGATGTGAGGCAAAGGGAACCCTGGTGCACTGTTGGTAGGAATGCAGGCTGGTGCAGCCACTGTGGAAAACAGTATGGGGTTTCCTTAAAAAACTAAAAATGGAACTGCCTTTTGATCCGGCAATTCCACTACTTAGACTATACCCAAAGACTCCTGAAACACCAATTCATAAGAACCTATGTACACCTATGTTCATAGCAGCACTATTTACAATAGCCAAGTGCTGGAAACAGCCTAAGCGCCCATCAGTGGATGACTGGATCAAAAAACTTTGGTACATTTACACAATGGAATACTATACAGCAGAAAGAAAGAAGGAATTCCTACCCTTTGTAACAACATGGATGGAACTGCAGAGTATTATGCTTAGTGAAATAAGCCAGTTAGTGAAAGACAAATACCATATGATCTCACCCATTTTAGGACAATAATGAACAAAACAAACAAGCAATCAAAACAGAACCAAATATATGAATACAGTGAATAGGCCTTCAGTGGTTAGGGGGAAGGGGGTTGGGGGAGGGGGGAGGAAGAGGCAAGGAAGGGGAGCAGTTTAGACAAGAACCAAGTATAAAGGAACCATGGACATGGACAACAGGTGGGAATGACTTTGGGGGGAATGGGTGGGTGGGGAGGGGGACAGAGGGGAGCAAAAAGGGGATGGATGTAATACAACAACAAAATTTTAAAAAAATAATGACTATGTTTATATATTTGTATATAAGAATAAATTTATTTCAAAATATAACACTTTTGTGGTATGTTGTTTATGTCACTAAAATTTTGCCAATTCATTGTGCACACCTGTGTATGTGTGTGTGTGTATATGTGTGTGTGTGTGTATGTACATGTATGTGTATTTGTGTGTGTATATATATGTATATATATATATAGAGAGAGAGAGTTAAACATACAAAAGTAAACAAAATAAATACTCTGGTATCTCTTCAGATTGTATAAATATTTTGCCTTTTACAAAAGTAAATAAAATAGTATAAAGTCCCAAGGTTAAGAAAACCAAACAAACGAAGAAGAACCCAATGTATGTAACACTCAGCTTCTATAGTGACCCTGTTGATCCCCCACGGCCAATCCTGTGTCATCTCTATTGCACCCATTCCTGCCAAATCGTATTATTTGGAAGGTATCCTCAGATATCATTTCAATAAGATATAGAAGAGTTAATATTATTAAGCTTCATTGAACAATAACTACAGAATACCTGACACATTAGAAATTGTGCTTTCTTTTTAAATCACACACAGAACAGTTCTAAAAAAGTAACCAAGTTTCAAAGCCAATCTCAACAATATTAAAGACTCAAAATCAGACATAGTAACAAAAGAATAACATAAGGGGACCAGCATAATTTTTCAAGTACTTAAGGCAGTTACTCTAAATTCCAGTGGTGGATTAGTATTACTTAAGGAGCAAACATATTCCAGGCCTCATCCCAGACCTACTGAATGGGTGGTCCATTGCTTTACATACTTAATTTTAGAATCTATCAGCATTGACCCAACTTGCCATCAGCAGGAAGAAAGTAGACACATCAAAATATTGCTAGGCCCACATACTTTGGTTATATTTTGAATGGAAGACCACATAAAAAACTTCCAGCTAAGATGGGGGTGTAGGTGGACGTGCTTCAGCTCCCTCCACAACCATAAGAAGGAACACAACCACCTCAAAACTAAAAACAACCAGAACTAAACAGAAAATTGAACTGCATGTAAGTCCAACAAAGATATAAGAAGGTAATACTCATTCAGACAGACCTGTGGGAGGGGCAGAGAGGATGTGGTATGATGGCAGTGGTGGAGATGGTGGCGACAGCAAGGCAATGGCTGTGGCCGGCCAGGGGACAGTCACACATTATAAAAGTCAGGAGGTACACGTGGGGAGCAAACCCAGCCCCAGACCAGACCACACAGCTCATAGTTCCAGCACCAGGGATGGGGTGGAGGTGGGGGTAATAAAGCTCCACTGCTTCTGACTATGAAAACCAGTGAAGGTTGGGGTGGTGGCAGAAGCTGCCGGCCTCTCAGCAGACTCCATTTATTTAGAGGGCCCCCATGGTCCTACAACATCTGCAAACCCACACACTATGGGAACCACAAGCTAGGCGGGTGCCAGTCTCATACAGGAAGTGGGAGAAGTGCCTGGAAAAGGGGCAAGTGCTGAACAAACAGCATTGTTCCCTCTCAGACCCCTCCCTCACACACAGCACCACAGGGTGGTGAAACGGTTCACCCTACACTGATGAATACCTAAGGCTCTACCCCTTACAACCTAATAGGTGTGACAGCTCTACCTAACACAGAGGCAAACACAGGAGGTTGTCAAGTTGAACAGAATATGGACCAAAGAGGGAGCAGATCAAGGTTCCAGTTGGAGAACTAAGTGACAAAGAGACAGCCAACCTAATATATGCAGAGTTCAGAACTGGTGATAACAATACTCACAGACATGACAGATATGCTTAAGTATGGCAAACACAGATGGGAAGAAGTGAAGGCTACGGTAAGCGAAAACACAGGAAAATCTACACAAAATCAATGATGAAGGGAAGGAAACTGGGGTTCAAATCAATGATTTGAAACATAAAGAAACAAACAATACAAAGGAAACAGGAATTAAAAAAAAAAATGGAGAGGCTTAAGGACCTCTGGTTAGGGACCTTTGGGACAACTTTAAGGGTGCCAATATCTGAATCATACATAGAATGCCAGGGAAGAGGACGAGAAAGAAATTGAAAATTTATGTGAAAAAATAATGAGAGAAAACTTCCTTAATTTGGTGAAGGAAATAGGCATACAAATCCAGGAAGCACAGAGAGTCCCAAACAAATTAGACCCAAAGAGGACCACACCAAGACACATCATTAACTAAACTGCCAAAAGTTAAAGAAAGATTCTTAAAAGCAGCAAGAGAAGAGAGTTACCTACAAAGGGGTTCCTATAAGACTGTCAGCTGATTTCTCAAAAGAAACTTTGCAGGCAAGAAGGGACTGGCAAGAATTATTCAAAATTATGAAAAGCAAAGACCTACAACCAAGATTACTGTATCCAGCAAAGTTATCATTGAGAATGGAAGGGCAGATAAAGTACTTCCCAGGCAAGGTAAAGAAAGCTAAAAGAGTTCATCATCACCAAGCCATTATTATATGAAATGTTAAAGGGACTTAATTTAAGAAAATCAAAACTATAAACATTAAATTGACAACAAACCAACAACTGTCAACAACAGAATCTAAAAACAAAACAAAACAAAACAAAAAACAAAGTAAGCAAATAAGCAGAACAGGAACAGAATCATAGGTAATGATATCATTTGGAGGGGAGGGGAAGGGGGAGAAATAGAAAATGGTGCCAGGATTAAGAAGAATAATTGGTGGGTACAAAACAGACAAGGAGATGTCCAGAACAGTATAGGAAAGGGTGAAGCCCAAGAACTTACATGCATGACCCATGGACATGAACTAAGCAGGGTGGGATTGCTGAAGGGAGGGGAGCTACCAGGCAGAAAGGAGCAAAGGGAAAAAAATTGGGACAATTGTAACAGCATGATCAATAAAATATGCTAAAAGAAAAAGAAAAACCATGTAAGAGTTTTCTACAAGTCATAAAATTATATATTCAAGAAAGTGACTAACAAACAATGATACAAGTGTCACTGACTAAATGCAAATGTGTTTTACACCATGGTCTAAAATCTCAGAAACTGTCAAGGTGTTTATACTGGCATGTTTCTCACTTTAAAAACATGACAAGTTTTAGTTGTGTAAAATCACAGCATTAATTACTTATGCACATCTCCAACTTCAAGTACAACATTTGCAGACCTGGACATTTGCCAGGGAAATACTGAGAGACTGTCAAATTCCAAATTTTCTAATGCCATTAATATAATTGCATTGATATATAATTATTTCAGTTTCAATATTTGCACAAGGGGAACAAATAACACATACCTCTCAGGGATATTTGAATTAAGTGAGATACTGAATTAAATGAGAATAAAACTATTCTGAACTGCACATTCCAGGCAAAGGCTTACTCACTAATTGATTTGATCCAGCTTGTTAGCATGCCGATTCTCTGGGTTTCAAGTCTTGAAAATTAAGTCCTTGAGGCCAGGAGATCATCCTGTTGGATGTTTCTTGTTTAAAGCATGGCATGTAACACATCATAGGCTCTCGACAGACACCGGCCACCTGAGTGCTTAGATGTGACCAGTATCTATCAGTTAAAGGTAGAGCAGGGACTAGAGCCCTGGGCTCCTATCAGCTCAGGTTTCTAGTCATCCCATCACACTGGCTTCCCATTCCTTTTCCAAGTTTTGTTTCCAATGAAGTTGAAACTTAACAAACATCCCTGGTTTACCAAATCTCAATTTATAACTCCTCATTCTGAGCCTTAATAGATACATCACCCTTGAAGGCAGAAAGGTGAAAATAGTAAATATTCTTTTTGGTTAACAAAGGTGAGTAAACAGTTAACAGTTATTTGGAGTCATGACCATATGGACCAAATTCTTTTATCCAAAGAATGACTCAAAGGTATCACAAGTATTGCTTCAATGAAGCTGATGGAATGAGAAATATGTGGGTAACATTTGGTAACATATGGGCCACATATTTGGAACATACACCTGCATTCTTCTTAATATCTAAGTCAATAAACACTAATCATAAGACATTCAGTAACCCAAATTTCTTTGAAAAAAGTTGTATGTCTTGACAGTGAAACTTCTGTTTAGGATTAAGTAATTTTTGTTTGTTTGTTTATTATAGAAGTTTCCATCATTTAAAAAATTTTAAAAAACAAATATAAACTACTCTAATCCTCACCTAAGTCTAAACATAAAAGTGACTCAAATCATGCTAAGGATCTTTTAGTTTACTAAAAATAATTATCCAAATATCAAATGATGAATTCCTGGCTACATTAAAGTGTGCAAACAGAACTGATTTAAGCAGGCCCAAACCCTTGATAAAAGTGGAAAGTAGGATATAAGGTGACCATTTAGTTATCTGTTAAATTAGTAACACCTAAAATGCAGGTTAAAACCTCAAAGAGATATCACCTTACACCTATCAGAATGGGTTACCATCAATAAATCAACAAACAACAAGTGTTGGTGAGGATGTGGAGAAAAGGGAACCCTAGTACACTGTTAATGGGATTGTAAATTGGTGCAACCTCTATGGAAAACAGTATGACGGGTCCTCAAAAAATTAAAAATGGAATGTCTACGACCCAGCAATTCTACTTCTGTGTATTTATCTGAAGAAACCCAAACACTAACCTGAAAAGACATGCATCCCTATGTTTATTGTAGCATTATTTGTAATAGCCAAGCTATAGAAACAACCTAAGGTGTCCAACAATAGACAACTGGATAAAGAAGATGTGGTATATACACACAATGGAATATTACTCAGTCATTAAATAAGAATAAAATCTTAGTATTTGTAATAACATGGATGGACCTAAAGGGTTGTATGTTAAGTGAGACAATTTAGACAGAGAGAGACAAATACCATATGATTTCACTTAAAACAAAATAAATGAACAAATAGAACAAAAACAAAGTCAAAGATACAGAGAACAAACTGACGGTTGCCAGATAGATGTGTATTGGGGTTATGGGTGAAAAGCTGAAAGGGATTAAGATGTGCAAACTGTCAGATTTAAAAATAGACATAGGGGTGTAAAGTACAGTATGGGGAATACAGTGATAACCATGTATGGTGTCAGAAGGGCACTATGGCTAATCACTCTGTTATGTACCTAAAACTAATATAATACTGAATGTCCACTAATAACTTTTTAAAAATTAAACTTGTGGTACATAATTAGTGAAGATATTACATCTCCTAATGTTAAATATATTTTAAGGGGAGATTCTTAACATTGTGAATTTCAAACATCCTAGTTAAAAAAAATTTTTTTTGAGCAATGAGCCCTTTATATACATATGGCTATGTAGCCCACATAAAAACCAGCCCTAATTTCAAAGCATAATCAAATATAGTTTTTACTTACCCTATTGTCTCTGTATATGTCGAATACAACTGTAAAAAAGAAAAAACTCAAAGTTGGTAAGAACTATTTTCATGATCTAAGCCTCTTTTTGAAAATTAACATGCACTTCATTATGAGTCACTCCAACAACAGAATTAATCTGGAGGACTTCATACTTCTATATTTCAGAACTTCAAACATAAAAGGGAATGCTGAAATGTTTTCTTTATATAATTTTGTTTTTTCTTTCTCAACCCTCAGCCATAATCTCTTATATTTAAAAACTCAAACCAGGGGGACAGAGGGGAGCAAAAAGGGGATGGATGTAATACAACAACAATAAAGTTAAAAAAAAAAAAAAAAAACACTCAAACCAAACAATGAAATCATCAACTAGCTCACCATTATAAACAATTCTATGTACTAATAAATGTACCAATCACCGGGGGTGGGGAATGAACTGAGTACAATTTGTAGTTGGAAAGCATGAAATCTAGCTATGCTTATGGCATGACTAATCTTTTTAAAAAATCAAATATGCCACAGAAATAGGCCTGGCAAGTAGAAAAAAGGTAAATCACAGCAGATATAATTTTAAGATGTGTACAAACTCTCTCTGATATACAATATACTTTCAATTCATAAAAAAACTCACAAATGTTTACCATATAACTGGTGCTATTTTAAAAAATTTAGAAAGGTAGATCAGTCATCTAGCTAATTTAGTCTTAATAACAGAAGCATTTTGTTCTCTGTATATACAGACCCTTTGAAATGTATAATATTGAGAACAAACTGTCTCAGTATTAAAGAGACTAATTAAATAATGTAAAATTAATACGCAAACCATCAGCAATACCAAATAGTAAAAGTAAAATGTTTAAAATAGTTTTAAATCCTGTTTTAAAGTATGTGCCACTATGAAATAAGGTTCATTAACATTATGTATTTCATTTCACTTCATTTCAGTCAATAAAAAATACTTACAGTCTTCATCTAAGAATTTATACTGTATGTGTTTCTTGAAGAAATCTTGTATGCATCTACAAATCTCTTCCTTTTGTTTAGAAATATGATCATAATATTGCGTGTAGTCCCTCTGAGAAACAGCTGACAAGAAAATATTTTATATTCCATTATTACATAATATTCTTTTCAAAAACATCAAAATGTGATTTAAAACTCTTCTTAAGAACCATGAGCGATCAATACACCATTCAGATGAATATTGATTAAATTATACATTATTCAGCATCGAATGTAGAAATATTTGTTGTAATGGTTTTTATGGACAGGTGAATTCTGAAGTACCATATTGCCATGGATATACTTTTTTCTCTTTTTGTAAGATTTTATTTTTTTAACTTTATTTTTAGAGGGAGCAGAAGGAAGGGAGAAAAAGAGTGAGAGGAACATCATTATGTGGTTGCCTTTCACACAACCCCAACTTGGGCCCTGGCTGGCAAAACTATGCATGTGCCCTGACTGGGAATCGAACCAGTGATCCTTTGGTTTGCAGCCCGGCACCAAATCCACTGAGCTACACCAGCTAGGGCTGCCTCGCATTCTTACTTTAGAAATAATAATAATTTTTATTTAATGTAATGGAAAGAATTCAAGTCATAAAAATGCCCATTATGAAAAAATAACAAAAGGACCAATTTTAAAACATACAGACATAGTCATTGCTTTTCTTTGATTTCTCCAATGAATTCTACATAAATTGGCATTCTTTTGCACTTTCTTTGGGAAAATATGAAATACTCCTCACCAATGTCTTCAATATTCACACTGTTTCACAGAAGCTGCCTAGTTTTTCTGTTCATACGTGCTACCTTGCCTTCACAAGCCCGATGTTCCAAACCACAGAAAAGTAAACATTCCTTTCTTCATAGTGACTTGTTGATATTATTCTAAATAAACTAAAGAGACCTTTGTAGGAACTCCCTCAACTTGCTCCAGGCCTAGGAAAATGTTCTCTGTTCCGAAAGAAGGGCTTCCACCCAATTTCTTAATCACATCTGAAAATGCACCCCAGTTGAGCTGTACTTGAAATGCACCTTTTCCAGGAATATCTAACAGCATGATAAATTCAAACACCAGAAGTTTCTTTTAGGTTAGTTAATAAACATCAACATCACACTCAATAAATACGCAGTGTTGATTTGATTCTGTTCAAATCACACTTTTCTTGGTTGAAGATAAATTTTAGTTCATGGAAAATGTGCAGAGACAGAAAAAAAAAGCAAATTTTCTTCAATATTGAGTCAATCATAGCAAACAAAATAATAACCTGAAAAAAAAAAAAAAAGAAAATGGTTGGCTTTTAAAGTAATATATTTTTTAGTCCTTATTTTTTCTCTTGCTGGGACAATAAACTATTCTAAAAATAGAAAGTAAAGATTTCAAAACCTGGCTTTTTATGATGCTTAAAACTAGTAATACTTAGGAATGTCTTAAAGAGAAAGCAGGTAATATTAGACATATCCTAACCTCGGAAGGATAAAGACCCTCACTTTCATCTTCAGAATCCAGACAGGATGAATTGACAATACCATGTTCTGTGCAAACTGAATATGGCCTCAGGGTCCTTGTCAAGAGAGTCCTACCAACTGGTTAGAGGAAGAGTCTGAGATAAAAATGGATTATCACCCCTGTTCTATTTACTAGAAATTTCCTTCCACTGAGAGCTTGTCTTCTTTAAATGGCAAAGTTCAAGGGTAAAAGAACTCACCAATGAGCTTGTTTTCCTTGACAAAACATCGGAATTCAGCCCCAGGAATTAACTCACACCATTTTCGAAGAACAAGCTATAGAAAAAGAAAAACATGTAACACAACTATGTAACAAGGGGATGCTTACTAGTCCAATAGAAAATGTTATGCTCAGACTATTTCTTAACAATTGTCATTATTAAATTTTTTTTTTTTTTTTTAAAGAAGGCTTTAGAAAACAATGTGAGATGTAAGTAATATAGTTGTGATCTACTAGTCTATAAATAGGGGAAATTGTGTTAAACTCTTCAGGACAAAATGCACCTTTGTCATTCATGTATTGTTTTGAGAAACCCAACATAACATAAAACTCCAAGGTTGATGAAGTCAAGTTTTATCACTGCTGTGTCATAAACTGCCCTGTAATTCAGTTATTTAATCCTTTAAGAATATAAAAAAAGACAATAATTTCAAATTAACTACCTTAAGTGCCATTGTGTAATATGTATCTGATATTATTACTATGGCTTATTACAAAGAATCACTAGACCCTTCCAAGATGTTGCCATTTTTCTAAAATAAACTGATTCTATCAGTGGTCCAAGTCATAAATGGATCTTCTTACTGTAATTACTTAGTATACTATTCATATATTATTGAATTGCTGCAATTTTATAAACAGAACAATTAACAAATGTATGCTTCTGAGTCTGTTTTAAAATGTTCTTTTTAAGTGTTAACTGTAAGAAATGACTAGTGTCTCCATACTCTAATCCTGGCATACCGATCTTTGCCCTTCAAAACCTGTGAGATGGAACTTGAATTGACTCTAGATGCCATTCCAAATCTCCCTGTGGACTCCAGATCCTCCCTTCCTACATCTTGCACTTCCCATAGTTTCCTGTGCATGACATTCTATAGCAAGCACACGTATCTCATGTTATACTATGACAATTTGATATAAGTATCCCATCCCTACGAAACAGTAACTTCACTAAGAGCAAGAAACTAATTCATCTCTGTGTTTCAAAACAATTATGTAATATGTGAAAGGTGCTTAAGAAATGTTTGTCAAATAAAACAGTAAATATATAAAATAACTATCCACTAAAATTATGATATAAAAGAATATTTAGGCCCTGGCTGGTAGCACAGTGGATAAGGCGCCGGCCTGCGAACCCAAAGGTCACAGGTTCAATTCCCCAGCCAGGGCACATAATCAGGTTGCAAACCAGGTCTCCAGTCAGGTCTGTGGCTGGAGGCAGGTGAAACGCAACCGTACATTGATGTCTCTCTCCCTCTCTGCCTCTCTCCCTTCCCCTCTTTCTAAAATAATGAAATAATATGTTAAAAAAAAAAATAGAAGCAAATCTTAAAAAAAAAAAAAGAATATTTAATGAACTGGGAAAGTACTCACACTGTACTGTAAGTGGGAAAAAGATAGTATGCAAACAGCTTTATGAAGAGCATGTAGACACACACACATCCCTCATGGAAATATATCTGGGTAGTAGATTCACATTTTCTTGTATTTCACATTTTTAAAAAAATTTTATTGTTGTTGTATTACATTCATCCCCTTTTTGCTCCCCTCTGTCCCCCTCCCCACCCACCCATTCCCCCCAAAGTCAATCCCACCTGTTGTCCATGAATTTCACATTTTTAATAATAATTTGTTTTTCTTCAACTGATGGCTAAAATATGCCTTAGAAATTTAAAATGTACTGATTTCAATTTTCATCATTATGTATTCTTGGTCAAGTTTTCCATGTGTCATATTTTTTAAAAGAGCCTAATTATTACACACACACACACACACACACACCCCCAAGCTAAAATATTACAGTGTTCTTATCTATTAAATGATAATACTGGCACATATATAAATACATTTATTTATTTATGGCCATAGTTATTTTTATTTAAGGAAAAAAGAAATAAGCAATTGTTGCAACTAATATTAAATGTTTAGAAAATTTGCATAATCTTTATTGAAATAATGTTTTGGACAGGCACTACAAACATTTGTGATTGACTAAAGAAATACAGAAAAATAAAGGCAAATCTTTCCCATCCAACTCCTTTGTCCTCCTTCAGAGGCAATCAGTGCTATCAATTCTCATGTATCTTTCCAGAAGTATCTATGAATACATGAGCATAGAGTGTATACATATATCTTTCTAAATATACACAGACAAGAGCACACAATACACAGAATTCAACTTGTAACTATTTTTCATTTTAATTACTCTAAGAATACCATTTTCCTAGGCTTTTTAAACTGGGTTTTTGTATCCTCAAGAGTCCTGGAACCAATCCCTTGCAGATACTGAGAGACATCCATGTGTATATATTGTGTGCTATATAGTATATATATATTTTCTATATGCCTTTTTTATATGGAGAATATATACTTTATATGTATAGTTCATAAATTTAAAAGTTCAACGATCCTAAGTTTCCACAGAAATCAATCCAAAAAACTTCATTCATTTCACTTAAGAATAGCAATTCTCAACACTTCATCTAGGTTTATCAACTTCATTGAGATAAGAAAAAAAAATTTTAAGTTTCTTACCTCATACTCCATACAAGGATCAGGAGAATCATCGGTACAATGGATAAATCTTTGAAGGGAAAAAAAGGTAAGTGAATCTTTTTTCAATGGTGTCAGTTTAAACACATGTTACTTGTATTTAACATTAGATTAGTTTTTACCAAAAGTATCCGGAAACAGACTAATTGAATTTAATGAATATGTAGACTACGATGTTAAGCATTATTCTAGGCACCCTGAAATGAAGTTTCATTAGTCTTCAAAACAACCATATGAGCTACTCTAATCCCCATATTTCTGCAGAAGAAAGAAAGAAAGGAAGGAAGGAAGGAAGAGAAGAAGGATGGAAGGAAGGAAGAAAGAGAGAGAAAAATCAAGATGCATAAAAGACCAAATTTGTGACCAAGCCAGGACTATAACACAAACTGTCTTAACTGTAGGATTCCACATGAAGGCAGGGTGGCACTGTGCCTTTCAATTCTCACAGTGTTCTTTATGGCAGAACCATTAGTCTCTATAGACATTAACGCTGCCATCTAAAGTTACACAAGTTAATCTAATCCTTCTCCCACATGCCATTAAAAACTTCTATTTTTAATACGTACATTCAAACATACACTGCTATTTTAAAACCTCATTTTTCTGTCTGTAGTATTTTCAACATCATATTTATCAAATTGAACATATATTACTTTTATTTTGCCTTTAAATTTAAGAAATTTAAAATACATAAAAGCACAAAGTACAAATGTGTTGCTTTTATAATAAGAAGCCAATTCAAGTTCACTTTAAAAGTTAATATCTTAGTCCTGTGTGGTGGTTCAATTACTTTTGGTAAACCAAAAGGTTGTCAGTATGACCCCTGGTCAGGGCACATATGGGAGACAACCAATCAATGTTTCTCTCTCTCTCTCAAATCAATAAACATATCCTTGGGTGAAAATAAAAAAAAATATTTTAGGTTCCAACTAACCAATAGTTCATGACCACAATAAAACCGATTGCCTATCTTTTCTTAATTTAAATGTACCTAAAATAAACAAGAGAGCTGAAAGGAGAGAAATGATAAAGGAATTTGAATAAACAAATAACATCACATTATCTCAATGGTTAATGTAGTAACAGAGTTAGTACCATTTTCATTTCTGAAATGTGATTTTAATCAGGAAAGCCGTAGTTTTGTAAATCTGATAATATAGGATAGTTATTATAATATCATATTTTATAAAGAACAAAGTAAATTAAGGTTCTCTATCTACCTATTTTTAAAATACTATAGGAAAACCAAAAGGAACAATTCTAAATCACAGTTCTTCATTATCTATTTAGTTTTTCATTTTTACAAGCATTTATTTGAGTGAAACTGAGGACAATGCTGGGAATCAAGATCTCAAATGTTCAATTGTCTAATTTTTTTAAACTTTTTTAAAAAAGATTTTATTATTTTTAGAGAGAGGGGAAGGGAGAGGGAAGCAGAGAGGGAGAGAGACATCAAGGTATGGTTGCCTTTCACCTAACTCCAGCTACAGATGTGGCTGAAGACCTGAAGACCTCGTTATGTGCCCTGGGCTGGGAATTGAACCAGTAACCTTTGGCATTGTCTAATTTTTTAATGTTTCTATATTCCTACAAAGTACCATTTCAACCCTTGGTTAACCCTCTTACTGCTACTTTAAAATACATTTCAATACACATTTGCTTTTATTATCATATAATATTTTTTAAGTGTTGACTGGTTTAACATTTAATGTTATTTTAAAAACTTGACTAGTTTCAAGGTAGAAGTGAGAACGTATGTGGCATGTGAGGTTACTGTACAAGGCTTTTTCTTACTAAGATGATTAACAACACAGCCAAGTCATCATCCCTGAAAGGAGAGGAAAGCAGAGAGCCATCTAGTTAAAACTGCCTACAAAGTCAACAATATTTTCAGGAGCTCAGCCAAATTACTGAAAAAGGTGGTGTGTCATTATTTAAATTCCATTTACATTCTGGAAAAGGTAAGTCTGAAAAGCAAAAATGAGTGAGACAGAGTAGTAACAACACTTAAACTTTTATAATTTGTATATAAAAGTTAACAGTCCTGAAATTGCAGGCTAAACAAACAAAAAATAAACACTTTTTCTCTGTATTTTCTTATTTATTGATTTTAGAGAGCTAGGAAAGGGGGAGAGAGAGAGACACAGAGAGACAGAGAGAGAGAGAGAGAGAGAGAGAGAGAGAGAGAGAGAGACTGATTGATTTGTTATTCCACTCATTTTTGCCTTCATTGGTTGATTGTTCTATGTGCTGACTTAGATTGAACCAGCAACCTTGGTGTGTCAGGATGATGCTTTAACCAACTGAGCTGCTCAGCCAGGGCAGGCAAAAGAAATCTTTAAATCAAGGCTACTTACTACATTGAGAATACTAGTAGAAACAATATTAGCAGAAAATATGAGTATCCTAATAGAAAACAGAAAGTCTCTTCAGTCATATTTAAAAACCTTTGTATTATTTATTCCCAGAACACAGATGAATCAAAAATCTGCCTCTAAAATGTAAGAAAAAAAGTGATTCTCTCATTTCCAAAAATAAGTTTCATAATGGCCAGAAGCAGTACCTCAGAGAGACCAGTCACCAGTGAAAGAAAGCAATTTATGAAAAATACTGAACTGTTAAATCTACATTGGTTTTTGTTTCTATGAATACGTAAGTAAAAAGTTAGCATAAATTATCAAATCCCAACTCAGAATACAATATAAAAGTCTAATACATGTTATAAATTTATTTATGAGCAAAAGTGAAAAAAAAAAAAGTGACAAGAACAGCCAACAAATAAGTAACATTTGGAAAATTTGTTTAAATTACAAACTAATATGAAATCATTTGAGATTACCTTGGAATCTGGGTAAATGCTAGCACATTCCTAAACTTATAATAAAAAAATTAGTCTAGGTCCTAGATTTATAACTTCCTACATAAATAAGAAAAAGTTCAGACATCAGCTCTACTTTAGTCTCCACCCTCCAATGCCTGGGGCTCCTCCCAGGAGAGGTAGACCTGAAATGTAACACTATTTCTGTTGAAAAATTAGCTCATAGTCCTTTTGCTATTCCCTTCTACATCACTTGCCTTTTCTTTCTGGATATGTTTAAGAGCTCTTGAACTACGGGTCTCCGGTGACCCGTAGTTACACTCTGTTTCCTTCTGGGACACTTTTTCTCAAGTTTGAGTATTTGTGGATTTTACTTCTACTTGAACATTCTCAACTATATTTCCTCTTTCAAGATGCCTCTCCACTCCTCATTTTCTCTGTTTCCCTTTTGAGCTTGTATTACGCCTATGTTAGACATTCTTACTCTATCCAGTACATCTCTTATTCCAGACGTGCCAACTGATTATTATTCTGTGCTGCATTTTGAGAAATTTTCTTATATCTTATATTCAGATAATTATCTTCTTCAACTATGTCTTATTTGCACAGGTAACTCAATCTTTAATTTTAATAAGCATTTTTTGCTTTTAGAACATTTGTTTGCCTCTTTATTCCTAGTAACTTCTAAGATTGTTAATTTTTCCATGAGTTTGATCAATTAAGACCGTTTCTTTTATCTTTGACATTTCTATTATTTCAAACTCAAACAGCTCTATTCCTTGTCTGCCACCTGAACCTCAAGCACCTGTAGTTTCCTCATGTGTTTTGTTGTTTTTATTGTAACTGCTAACTTAGTAGGGCTTACTTTTTCCATGAGGGTCCCCCCTGAGGCCTGGGTAATGCAAGTCTTCCCAGAATATTTTGTATTTGCATCTTCTGGTGCTTGAATGATAAAAACCAGTCCTGCACTGACTTTGATGTTAACGTCTTAGTTTGGGAGGTCACCAACCATGTAGGTGGTTTAAATTTTGTACTCCAAGTTCAATATGCCAAGAGAAACTTTTTTAAGGTTTCAACTTAAAAAAAAAAACCAAGCGGTTTCACTCTTGTTTCCTTATCTCTTTGCCACTGTATGAAATTTTGCCTTGCTCAACCTTTGCTGAAGGTGCAGAGGGGTCACTTTTCTAATTCCTAACTTCATTTTGGCTTAAGGCCTGGGCTTCTATTACTCTGAAGGTATTAAAACCTATGTTCCCTCCAGTTCTCAATACTCTTACATTTTTTGCACCTGGGGTTGCCTTCTGTGTCTTCAGCTATGCACTTAAACTTGTGTTTTAATTTATATTTTGGCCAGCATTTCTAGATGTTGTTACCAAAGATTTTTGCACTACTTTAGCCTGCCATTTAGCTAAAACCAGAAATTACACAATGCATTTTTTAAAAATAAGTCCATTTCTAAAATTCTTTTCCTGGGTTATTACTTTATATCAATTTGGAAGATGTCTTTGAAATTTGCAACAGGTAGCAACGGAAGGCAATAAATCAAGGCTAACTATTTATAATCTATATCAAAAGGAAGCTCCTACATTGAATTATAAATTCATAATTCTTGAGAGAGTAATTAGTTTATTTAGGTAGCCTTAAAAACTCCAAAATATACACAAATGTTGTTAACAATGAGTGCTACAAAATCCATCAGGTAAATTACAAACTAAAAAGAAAATTCTTAAATACAGTAACAGTATAAAAATTTTATTTTGGAAAAACAAAAGATCTATTATTAGTAGTATATATTTTAACCTATTTTGAAAGTAGCCAGGAATTTTGGAAAGCAATGTTCTAGATCTAGACTATTGGCTGATTTTTCAAAAGAAACTTTGCAGGAAAGAAGGGATTGGCAAAAAGTATTCAAAGTGATGGAAAGCAATGACCCACAACCAAGATAACTCTATCCAGCAAAGCTATCACTGAGAATGGAAGGGCAGATAAAGTGCTTCCCAGACAAGGGAAAGCTAAAAGAGTCCATCACCAACAAGCCATTATTATAAGAAATGTTAAAAGGACTTACTTATGAAAAAGAGGATCAAAATTATGAACATTAAAAAGACAACAAACACAACTATCAGTAACAGAACCTAAAATATAAAAATAAAAACAAAAACAAACTAAGCAAACAATCAGAACAGGACCAGAATCATAGGTACAGGGATCACTGGGAGAGTTATCATCAGGGAGGCGGAAGGGGGTAAAAGGGAAAAATGGTGCAGGGATTAGGAAACATAGTTGGTGGGTGCAAGATAGGGGAGAAGTTAAGAATAATAGAGGAAAGGGTGAAATCAGAGAACTTATATGCACAGCCCATGGACATGAACTAGGGGTTGAGACTACAGGAGGGAATGGGGTCTTGGGTAGAAGGGAGGAAAAGAACTGGGACAACTGTAACAGCCTAATCGATACAATACTTTTTTAAAAAAGACCGACATACTTATTTTTTGTGAACTTCATTACTGTGACCAACATAGTTTTTATCATGTTGTCTCTAAAAAATAAAATCTTTAATAAAAAAAAGAAGCTTTATGACTCAAAAAGCCTAACCACACAGAATGTTTATATTGGGTCAAATAATAGACTTAGCAAATATGGTGCAGACAATGTTAAATGTATCCTATTTCAGCCTCCACATTTTAAAACTTTCTGGGTACAATAACCATTTGAGAAACGGGAAAAATAAGAGGACTTAATATTCTACGTAACATTATAACAGTGGTAGACAATACTATCTATTCCCAATCTTCATCTTTGCTAACAGGATTGTGACTGTTCCTATGAGGAAGCTCTTGTGTTCCACTGTCCCCTCCGGAATGCCAGGGACACACATGAGGACTTATCTCAGTAGTTATCAAGGGGAGAGCTGCGACCAGCAACCAGCAGCATCAGGATCACCAGGGGACATGCTGGAAATTATATTCTTGGGTACCACTCCCAGCCTACTGAACCAGAAACTCTGGGGGTGGGGGCCAGTAATCTGTGTTTTGTCAGACTTCCTAGATGATTCAGATGTTGCCAGTTGAGAGCCCCTGACCCAAACCATCACAGCACTTCTGTTCCCTGCCAAGTACTGGATTAGGCTGGGTAACTGTGTGATGAGGGAGCCTGACAGGAATTCTCCTGGGAAGCTTCCAGAATGCTTTACTTGCTCACATACAAAGAGTCAGAAGAAACACTCCCTATTTTTGATTCAGCTATTCTCGTCTTTACGTGAGACCTGGAACTGTAGAGGCAATCTCTGATCTTTAGGTGATAAACCCAGATGCCAAGCCAAGAGCCAAGGGTGGCAACAGGGGGAGCCTAAAAGAGCCTCGGTCCCTGGTGGCCATGCCAAACTGCTGACCAGCCCTAGACATGCCCCATCTCCAGATTGTTTGTTAAAGTCCTATATGTGTAAACCACTTTTACTTGGTCTTCTGTTTACTTGCAATGCTGACTATAACATCTTTGTTTCTTTTTCAAGGCATGCCCCAAATAGTATAAACAAAATAGTCTCACTTCTATAATTTTATACATAGCTATATAATTATCTATTAAAATATGTTATTCTATTCCACAGTATTTGAATTTGAAGCATTTTGAAAAGGAGAAATTTATAACTTTATCAAATGAAAATAGAGACAGAACATTTAGAATGATATTATTGAAATTATATTCTGATTTTGTTTCTCCTAACTAGTTTGTGGGAACTGAGCAAATTTATGCCTCAATTTTCTAACCAACAGAAGGAATGAATCACCTTATCTAAAGAATTATACTTTTTATTTTAATATTTTATTCATTATTTTTAGAAAAAGGGAGATGAAGAAAGGGAGAGAAACATCAATGTATGGTTGCCTTTCACCTGCCTTTAGCTGGGGACCAGGTTGGAAACCTGGCTTGCAAAGTGGGTATGTGCCCTGACTGGAAATCAAGCCAGCAACACTTGGGTTCACAGGCCAGTGCTCAATCCACTGAGCCATACCAGCCAGGGCTATACTTTTTATTTTTAATTCACTGATTTTAGAGAGAGAGAGAAGAAAGTAGAGAAACACTGACCTGTTGTTTCACCCATTTATGCATTTATTGGTTAATTCTTTTATTTTTTTTTTTCTCTCTCTTTCTTAAGACACAAGAATAATAGCTCAGTTGGGTATGTGCCCTGACTGGGAATCAAACCAGAGACACCTGGGTTCCCAGACTGGTGCCAATCCACTGAGCCACACCAGCCAAAGCCCTCATTGGTTAATTCTTGTATATGCCCTGGCTGAGGAAAACCTGCAACCTTGCTGTGTCAGGATGGCACCCTAACCAACTGAGCTACCTGCCACAGCAAAAATATCATCTTAATTTAATCTTTAAGGGGTCTGGAAAGGACTCTGTGACAAAATCTCACCTTTCTTTAAAGGTCCCATCAGTAAGGAATTTTATGTTATGAAAGACTTATTAATTATTCTGCAACTCAATACTGACAAACAGTTCCAGAAAAGGATGATGTAATATAATAGTCCTGCCTGGCTGAAAGCTGAGTGCTTGGAGTTAAAGCCTGCCAACCTCCCAATTATTTATATGAAGAGAAGGATGGTATTCTGTGGGTAAACACTCTTAATACAAGGCTTCAAATTCACTTGCTGATTTAACTTCCTCCCCACACAAAAGTCAAAAGGTACAAAATGCAAACAGCTGACTCATACTTCTACCTTCCATTGGAATCACAGTTAAATTCAGGTAAGGCAAAAAGGAAGAGATGGGCTAGGAGGCAGAAGATCGCTAAACTGTAAAGATGTTCTAGGAAACCAATAGCCATAGAGGATTAAAGGTAATTTACAATTATTTTAGGAAAGTTTTCCTCATACTCTCACTGCAACTAACATTAAAGGGACACAAAAATCTGTATCTGGCAAACGAATAGGTACAGAATATATATATTTTTAAACTATCATTTATTTATTTTTAAAGATCTTATTTATTATTTTCAGAGAGAGAGGAAAGCAGAGAGGCAGAGAGGGAGAGAAACATCAATGTATGGTTGCCTTTCACTTGCCTCCAGCTACGGACCTGGCTTGCAACCTGGCTTGCAACCTGATTATGTGCCCTGGCTGGGGAATTGAACCAGCGACCTTTCAGTTCACAGGCCGGCACCTTATTCACTGTGCCACCAGCCAGGGCTCAGAATATTTTGAATGTAACATATTTCAAGGCCTCTAAAAGCATTAGATGTCAAAAGGCTCTATAATGGAAGAAACAGTCACTAAGTCATCTAATCAGAGGGGTATCTTTTAGAATGAAAATACTGTTGCGCTATTACTAAATTAAGGGCTACCATACATCTAACACCAACACAGGTAAAATCCTTTTATAATAAAGTTCCAATATAGTTGCATATTTAGTATTACTTAACCTCATTTTATTTAATGAATACAATACTAAAGACATATGCCCAATCTGCAGAACTCAGATGCAAAAGAATTGATGCACAACTCACATGTACTGAATTAATTTTTTCCTGTCAGGCTCCTCTTCAAAAAATGATTTGCAGCTAAAATGAATTAATGGGAAAGGCAAACTAAGTGGATGGATAGGGCCCTGGCCAGGTAGTTCAGTTGGTTATCGTTCCAATAAGCCAAGTTTATGGGTTGGATCTCCAGTCAGTGCACATGAAAGAATCAACCAAAAAAAAAAAAGAATCAACCAATGAATGAATGCATAAATATGTAAAACAAGAGATCAATGTTTTTCTCTCTTCTTTCTCTCCTTCTCTAAAATCAATCAATTACATATATACAGGGTATATGCAATAAAGTTGCTAAACTTTACTGAAATAAACAACATACCACAAGTGTTATATTTTAAAATAAATTTATTTTTACATGTAAATACATAAACATAGTCATTATTTTAAAAATTGTTCAAAAATGTCTTCATTTACTGCAACAATAGACTTGATATGATTTGGCTTGGGAATCTTGAGCACAGTTTAACTTTTCTCTATCCATGGACATGATAATGTTTTCAATCTTAGCTTTAATAGCCTCTTGATTGGAATGAGGTTGTTTATTAACTTCTCTCTCACAAATGCTGCATACATAATAGTCTAAAGGATTTGCATCTGGTGAACTAGGCGGCCAGATTTCCTTTGACCAGAATTCAGGAGCACTGACACTGAGACATTCTTGCACTTTTTTGGCATTATGTGCTGGTGCACCATCTTGTTGGAAGATAAAATGACGTCCATTTGTGACTTGCTTCATCCACAATACAACTACTTCTCTCAAAACATCAAGGTAAACATCACCAGTTACCTTCAAGCCTTGTGCACAAAAATTCAGGGTCATGATATCTCCTTCACTGCTGATAAAACCTAACACCATCACTGTAGCAGGAAATTGTGTTTTTATGACACTTGGGACTTCACTAAGATTTTCACAGAGCCATTTGTTGTTTCTTCTGTTGGCTATTTGGTCCTGCTGAAACTTCTTACCATCAGAGAAGAAAATCAGAGGGTTTTTTTCTTTGAGATTTTTCTGTTTTGTTAGCAGTTTCCTTGGTTTTTCAAAGTGCCTTTCCTTTGTCTTCTGTGTCATAAACTGGCCTCTTCTGAGAACATACCACTGGTGCAATCCTTGCATGCCTTATGCATTTCCCTTGTTGGTGTAGTGACATCAGGATCAGCATCATATACCTTCTTCACATTGTGAAAATGTTTGCTATGTACTGATAAGTGCAAAAGCATCCTACTAAGCATATGATCCTATTTTTGTTTTGAAAAAACTAGAATATAGTAAAAGACAGGTATATCTATATTATACCTATAACCATAAAATTCTGAAAGTATAGAAAACTGTGATGAGCTCGTGGGTGCTTTTACACTTCCTGTTTTTGTTTAACTATAGATCCTGATTTTGTTTTCCTACGATAAGCATAAACTGGGGGTGTTTTTTGTTCTCAAATGTTACATTTTACAATTTATTTTTTAATTTTTCAATTACAGTTGACATTTAAAAAAATAAAATAATACATTCAGTATTGTTTTATATTACTATCAGGTATAAAGCAAAGCAGTTAGACATTTATACACTGGTTTTATAATAAGAAAAGTACCAACACATTTAATAGGCAGAAATATTGAAAACCCATTTAAAGATAGTCATTGTATGGCAAGTTCTCTAAAGGAAAAAGAAAATTTTGCTTTAATAGGCCATTTGAGAATATAAAATAGACTTGTTACATGGAATTGTTATTTATAATAGTTCTAGAACTAATGGAATTTTTTCTATAGAAAAATTCTCACAAATACAGAAACCACTGACATGAGAAAACAAGAGACATACTTACGGCTGAGTGAAGTCACGAGTGATGAAATCAGAACTCTTGAACAGTAGAAAGATGTCGCTGAGGGTTTTACATTTCAGAGAACTATTCATTGCTATCCAGTATGCATCCTAAATAATAAAACACATGCTACTTAGTATGTATTCCAAGTTAGTTGCTATGAACAAAGCTCAGGCCTATGTACCCAATCAACAATGCTTTTTTTTTCAAGGACTTAGAGAAAAAAGGCAAGAATTTTATACTGTCACATCTCAGTTAAAACTTTTAAACAATGAATAGCATCGCCACTGCACCTTGACACTCAGTTATGAACACAGATGTTAAAGTCCTTACCTTTCAGCTCTGGCCCAAGCACTTCCCTAGGTTTTTCTTGCTAATGATGAAAGAAGGGGATAAAAAGGAATGAGAGATGCTGACACTTCAGCTACAAGACTGAGGTGTAAATAAATAATCTGAGCAGCTACTCCCTAAGAAAAAGAGATCCTTTCCTTTCTATTTCCAGAGAGTGAGAGCCGAAACAGTTTGAGTTTGACTACAGCACTTAAAACCCATGCATATCAAATCTGAGAGAGAAAAAGTGAGATATTCTGGACCATCCCAATTTTAAATGGTAAATCATACATATAAACCACAACAGCAAAAAAGTAAGACTATCAGGCACAACAGACAAAAAGCAGAGTGAGACATGTCTAAAAATGATAAAACAATTATCATTTTAAAAACACACTGGTCAGAGTATGGCTCAGTTGGTTGGGTATCATTCCACAAAGCAAAGTCTATAGGTTAAATTCCCAGTCACGGCACATGCCTGGGTTGGAACCACGGTATGCACAAGAAGGAACCAATTGTTGCTTCTCTCTCACAGCAATGTTTCATGCCTTCTCTTTCTCCCTCCTTTCTTTCCTCTCTAAAAATAAATAAAACCTAAAAAAAAAATTTTAACATAATTTTCCCATAGACGATCAGACATAGGACAATAATATAATTTTGAGAAAACTAATGATTATTAGAAAAAAAGAACTATCCAAATACCTACAATACAGGAAAGCACTGGCATATAGTAGGAACTCAAATAATTTCTCTAAAATTGAAAGTTTCAACCCAATTCAGCTGTAAGGAGTGATTCAAATTACTGCTCATAAAGTAAAAATGAGTTTTATTAGCTTCTTTATGTTAACTTCTTTTTAACTTTTCCCAATGAAAAAGATGACAGCCCTAGCTGGTATGGTTTAGTGGATTAAGCGCCAGCCTACAAAACCAAAGGGTCGCCGGTTCAATTCCTTGTCAGGGCACATACCTGGGGTGCAAGCCAGTTCCCCACTTAGGGACAGTGGGAGGCAATCACACACTGATGTTTCTCTCCCTCTTTCTTCCTCCTTCCCTCTCTCTATATAAATATCTTTTAAAAAAATAAACGAAAGAAAAAGATGATGAACTTCTGATTAAAGATGTATACTGAACAGAGAGATTTAACTTCACTAAAACAACAATATATACAGTACATATATAAACCATGCAATGGAATAATCAAGAGTATTATGTCCAGGGAAAACAAAATGTTGAACAGGAAAAAATAACTAACATTAGTATAGTATATATCAAGTGTGTACATAGTGTTTACAAAGTCATAATATTAGGACACTGATACTAATCTAATGAAGAGTATGATATTACTATAAAAAGAACAGAAAAGAGTAGAAAAGAAAGTAGTGAAGAAGCCTGGATTTCCAGTCAAAATGGAGCTATAGGTAAATATGGCTCACCTCCTTACACAATTTAATCCAAATTACAACTAAAATATAGAACCATCAGAAATCAAGTTCAAAGGAAGTACAACAAGTATAGAATTAAAGAAACATGTTCATTCAGAATGGAAGGCAGAGCATGGATGCAGAATAGGCTGGTCCCAATCCACCTGTGGTGGATAAAAATTCAGAAGGCATATCTCAGGAGCAAGAGGTCCCAGCCCCACACCAGGCCCCCCAGCCCAGGGTTCCAGTGACAGGAAGATAAGTCCCCACAACTTCTGGCTTCAAAAACCAGAGGAGATTGAGTCAGTGGAAGAAACTGCTGGAGCTGCAAGCAGTTCCTCATAATGAAACCACACTCTGCCTTACTCAGACTCACTCCCTCTGAGCTCTAGCACCAGGGCAGCAGTTTGAAAGGCACCAGTAGCACACAGGGAGGAACTGAAGTGCCTAGTAATAAAGCAAGAGCTGGGGAACAGGTTTCTTCAAGAGAGAAAGTAGGCAGAGGCCCCTGTCCCTTTTCTCAGCCCTCCACAGACCCTGCAGGTACATGCCACCTCTGAGACTTCACCAACCTAGCTAACAAGATCGGCCCCACCCTGGGAAACCTCTTGAGGATCAGTACCACCCAATTAAAGGCCCATCCGCCAGTAGCTTTTCCATATGAATGGCTGGTCTTGGCTCCTGCTACCTCTCAACTTCCAAAATTCTCTCAAACAAGCAACAGCCAGCCTCAGTGAGCCCAATGCACCCAGCCCCTACACCTCTTGCGGCCCTAGCAGCAGTCAGCTTTGGTTCCCAGTTTGGCTTCACTTGTGAATCTCCATACCCAGCACAAGTAGCAGCATCTCAGACTGCTTTACAGCTCAGGCAAGGAGGCCCTGGGCAAAACACAGGTAGGGGCCTGCACCACGCAGGAAACCCCAGGGCCTAAAAACCCAGAGGACAACTACAGATCACACTGGAACACCATGCCCCTGCACAGCTGATCGTCCATGGAGGGTGGAGGTTGGTGGTCAGTGGTCACATCCAATCCTTGCAGCTGACTGGCCTGGGTAAATCCCTCCCATTGACCTGCCATAGCACTCAAGGCTCAACTACAAGAAGAGAGTATACTCATGCCACACAAAGAAAGAATCTCAAGTACCTAACTTGGATAATAGGGGAGGCTATGCCACTGGACCCCATAAGACAACTACTACATTAGGTCACACTGCCAAGATACGGAGTCAGAGTAGCTCTATCTAATACATAGAAACAAACACAGGGAGGCTAACAAAATGAGGAGACAAAGAAGCATGGCCCAAAATAAAGAACAGACCGAAAGTCCAAAAAAGCAACTAGATGAAATGGAAAATAAGTAATCTATCAGATGTACAGTTCTAAACACTGGTTATAAGGATGCTCAAGGAACTCAATGAGGACCTCAATAGCATAAAAAAGATCCAGTCAGAAACAAAGGACACACTAATTGAAATAAGGAACAATTTACAGGGAAACAACAGTAGAGTGGATAAAGCTAAGAACCAAGTCAATGGTTTGTAACATAAGGAAGAAAAAAACAAGAAAAAGAAGAATCCAAAATAAAGGAGGATAGTGTAAAGCACCCTATGGGACAAATTTAAGAGGTCCAACATTCTCATCATAGGGGTACCAGAAAGAGAAGGGAAAGCAAGAAATTGGAAATCTATTTGAAAAAACAATGAAAACCCCAGAAATAAACCCAGGACTCTATGGTCAATTAATATTTGACAAAGGGGGAAGGAACATAAAATGAAGTGAAAACAGTCTCTTCAACAAGTGGTGTTGAAAGAACTGAACAGCAACATGCAAAAAGACAAAACTAGACCACCAACTTACACCATACACCAGAATAAACTCAAGATGGATAAAGGACTTAAACATAAGCAGTCCCACCATAAAGGTCCTGGAGAAAAATATAGGCAATAAATTTTTAGGTATCCTATGCAGAAATATGTCTACTGATACTTCAGTAAGGGCAAAGGAAATTAAAGAACAAATAAACAAATGGGACTATATCAAACTGAAAAGTTTCTGTTCAGCTAAAGAAAACACCAGCAAAATTCAAGGGGAACCAACTCTATGGGAAAACATATTTGTCAATGATATCTCAGACAAGGGTTTGATATCCAAAATATATAAACTAATACGACTCAACACCAGGGAGACCGACAGCCCAATTAAAAAATGGGCAAAGGACCTGAACAGACAACCTCTGAGGAAGACATACAAAGGGCCCAAAGGCATATGAAAGAATGCTCAACATCACTAGCCGTCAGAGAGATGCAAATTAAAACCAAAATAAGATACCACCTCACACCTGTCAGAACGGCAATCATCAACAAGTCAACAAACAACAAGTGTTGGTGAGGATGTGGGGCAAAGGGAACCCTGGCGCAGCCACTATGGAAAACAGTATGGGGTTTCCTTAAAAAACTAAAAATGGAACTGCCTTTTGATCCAGCAATTCCACTACTAAAACTATACCTGAAGAACCCTGAAACACCAATTCAGAAGAACCTATGTACCCCTATGTGCATAGCAGCACTATTTACAATAGCCAAGTGCTGGAAACAGCCTAAGTCCCCATCAGTGGATGATTACATCAAAAAAACTTTGGTACATTTACACAATGGAATACTACACAGCAGAAAGAAGGAACTTCTACCCTTTGCAACAACATGGATGGTACTAGAAAGTATTATGCTTAGTGAAATAAGCCAGTCAGTGAAAGACAAATACCATATGATCTCACCCATTACAGGACAATAATGAACAAAACTACCAGCTGATTTCTCAAAAGAAACTTTGCAGGCAAGAAGGGACTGGGAAGAAGTATTCAAGATGATGAAAAGCAAGGACCTACAACCAAGATTACTGTATCCAGCAAAGCTATCATTTAAAATGGAAGGACAGATAAAGTGCTTCCCAGGCAAGGTAAAGAAATCTAAAAGAGTTCATCATCACCAAGCTATTATTATATGAAATGTTAAAGGGACTTATTGAAGAAAAAAAAATCAAAACTATGAGCATTAATAAGACAACAAACTCACAATTACCAACAAATGAATCCAAAAAATAAAAACAAACTAAACAAACAATCAAATTTGGACCAGAATCATAGGTAATGGAATCATTTGGAGGGTTATCAGCTGGTAGGCAGAAGGGTGAGAAATAGGGAAATGGTACAGGGATTAAGAAGCATAATTGATAGGTACAAAATAACAGGGGGATGTTAAGAATAGTATAGGAAAGGGTGAAGCCAAAGAACCTACATCCATGACCCACGGACATGAACTAAAGGGTGTGGGATTGCTGGATGGAAAAGGGAGGCTGGGTGGAGGGGAGCAAAGGAAAAATAGCTAAGACAACTATAACAGTGTAATCAATTAAATAAGCCTTAATAAATAAATATGTAAATGAATACAATCAAAGGGTAGATAAAAGGCTTCCCAGACAAGAAAAAACTAAAGGAGTTTATCATTACCAAACCCTTATTATATGAAATGTTAAAGGGACTTATTTAAGAAGATGAAATCTATGAACAATAAAATGGCAGTAAATATATATCTATCAACAATTGAATGTAAAAAACATCCTAAGCTAGTAAGAAAAACAGAGATAGAATCATGGCTATGGAAAGTGTTTGATGGTTGCCAGAGGGGAATTATGCTTAGTGAAATAAGCCAGTCAGTGAAGGACAAATATCATATGATCTCACCCATTACAGGACAATAATGAACGAAACTAACAACAAGCAAAACAGAACCAAATATATGAATACAGTGAATAGGCCTTCAGCGGTCAGGGGGAAAGGGGTTGGGGGGAGGGGGGAGGAAGAGGCAAGGAAGGGGAGCAGTTTAGACAAGAACCTAGTATAAAGGAACCATGGACATGGACAACAGGTGGGACTGACTTTGGGGGAAATGGGTAGGTGGGGAGGGGGGCAAAGGGGAGCAAAAAGGGGATGGATGTAATACAACAACAATAAAATTAAAAAAAAAAAAATTAAGAACCACTAAAAATTTTTAAAAAATAAAAAATAAAAAGTACAAACAGTTGGTTACAGAATAGCTGTGGTGCTATAAAATACAGTACAGGAAATGGTGTAGGCAAAGAAGTTACATGCATGACCCACAGACATGAACAAAGTGGGGGGTGGGGATTGCCTGGGGGAGTTTGGGCGTGCTGTGTGGAAGGGGGTGAAGGAGGAAAAACTGGGACAACTGTAATAGCATAATCAATAAAATATAATTTAAAAAAGAGAAACTAGTGAGGACAGGAGATAAAAGTTGAATCTTTCTGTTCCAGAACAGAAAGACAATAATAAATACCTAAACCTGAAGAATAAAGTAGTAGCAGAAAATAACAAAAGAATGTACTAAAATGTACAAAAGCCTCTGAGGAGTGGGAAATGGTGAAGCAAAGCACATCAGGACCTGCCGATTTTTGCAGCATGACACCACAGCTTCTGAAAATGGAAACTATATACATGTGTAATTAATTTTAATGAGTAAAAATAAAAATTAGGTTAAGTACAATTTGTAATTTATTTTAGAATAAAAACAGAAAAGCATGAGATGATTTTTGAAAATGTAAATAAACCTTTGACTCTTTCAATGAGCTTAGATGACATAAAATTGTTTTTTGTTGAATTAGAAAAAATAGTAAATTTTTCCAAACCTTAACTTAGAAACAAATCTTATCAGTGTAATGTTAAAACAATAAAATATAACTTAAAAAGATATCAGTTGATTTCTCAAGCTATTCTAGTTCAAGATCCTGGGACATTTACATTTTATTAATTTTCAATGGAGAAAAATCTGTTAAACAACTGAAGTTTTGATAAGGACTCATCGTATACGCATTTCCTCAGATTTCTACAGCATGATCAGCACCACAAAACCATCTTTTGGCAAAATTTAGAGTACTTTACAGTGCCAGAAAAGTGTAATGTGAAATCAGGAAAATAAAATAACAGGGGAAAATAAAAATAAATTCCACAGTATTTTTCCTAGAATGAGGAATATAATTAGATTCTCTGTGGGTACATAAAATGGAATGACTAGCAAAGCAAAGGCTATACAAACAAGGAGAGATTTACTGAGGCGGCCTACCCTTGGGGCGCTCCAGTTCAGCTTAGGAAATACACTGCCCCCCAGGGAATTGATAGCTTCCTGGACTGTAGTGGTGAACTCAGGAAATTCTGGTGCCTACAGAGAGAAAGAAGAAATCATTTGGGCAAGTCAGTATCATCACAGTAAATATAGAAAACAAGGCCTCATGGTTAAAGTATTTAGGGTGTTAAAAATAATTCAGAATATAAATCATTATCAGAATTTTGAACCCAGCTAAATAAAATCAATAATCAAATAACATTTACCAGAAAGGAGGAAAGCGCCCTAATGTCTTTTTCTAAAACAATAGAACCCATATAGCTAAAGCGGTAGATGTCGCAAGGCATGTGGGGATGTGAGGAAGGAAATAAATGGTTCTCTTAACACCTTTATAAAACCAGTACTTATTTATTAAGTGAAAAGAGACAGATGGAGTATTACTTGTATATATACTCCGATTCTCAGAAATAACACCTGATATTTACGGTCCAGAAGCCTTTCCATTAGCAGGAAAAGAATCTTGGACAAATCCCCAAAAGGTTTTATGAGAATGAGAAATAAATTATGTGGTAAACTGTATTTAAACACTACTATTTCCAGACAAGTTTTAATATAAACAAAACTCAAAAATAGGACCTTGGTGTAGTTAAAATGTTCTTTCCTTTTTGGTTGACTTTAAAATGCATATTTTACATCAGCAAGTAAACAAAAACATTCTGTGTCATTTCAACCACAAAGTAAAAAGAAATACAGTTGTGAAGGAACTTAAACATGGTTACTATTATGCTCTGCCTCAAGCCTGTGTCAGAGTTAAAGGAGCACATGGACATAAAGTACAGAAAAGGAATAAGAGACGTCAAGTGGAGCCTGCAGGAGAGCCCACACAAAAATATTTACTCAACAAAGTCACATTATACCTTTATATTTGTTGCCCTCTACTGGGGAGTTGCAAATTCTAAGAAGTCCAAGAATGACAAGCTCTTCCATAGAGGGGCGGAAAAAAGTTACAATGGGTCTTAAATTAGCTAAACTACACACTGCAAAATAAATCAAATGGTTTATACCAGCAATTTTCAACCAGTGCGCCATGGTATACAGCAAGAAACACACTGGTGTGCTGCAAGATTTTTATTTATTTATTTATTTTTAAAGGTTTTATTTCATTATTTTTAGAAAGGGGAAGGGAGAGAGGCAGAGAGGGAGAGAGATATCAATATAAGGTTGCATTTCACCTGCCTCCAGCCACAGACCTGACTGGAGACCTGGTTTGCAACCTGGTTATGTGCCCTGGCTGGGGAATCGAACCTGCGACCTTTGGGTTCGCAGGCCAGTGCCTTATCCACTGAGCCACCAGCCAGGGCTGCAAGATTTTTAAAAACATGTCATACCTGACTAGTCAGGGGCACTGACCTCTTTTCCCTTAGATTGTCAAATTAAAAATTGACAACAGCCACCACAACAATAATTGTCTAGTCTGAATCAAAATTATACCTAATTTTTTTTGTCTGAGTGGCCAAAAAAATTAATATATTCTTTGCTGTGCTGTAGAATCTTACTAATTAGTTTATATGTGCCATGTGGAGAAAAAAGGTTGGCTTATGTATATCTCCAAGACCTAACCCAGTTATGACAGAGAGAAAACTGTGTCAAGAGTCTGAGAATACAGACAAAAAAAATGTTTAAAAAAAAAAAAAAAAAGGAAATATATCCCCCTAACTAGAAAGCAGCTTCAAGCAATAGGCTAGTCAGAAAAGACTGAAGAGATCAAGGGCAGGACAGATGAACTGCTTTGCTACACACGTGAATGAATGACCTCTAAACTACTTAACATCATCTTTTAGGTATTTGACAGCTTGTCACTGTATCTTCCTTTTGGCTTTTTTAAGCTTACATATATAATATTAAACTCCAGCAGAAGTTTTCAAAATGAATAACCTTGAATACTTTATTTTCCTTTCACTTTTCCTCATCAAAAGAAATGATCATTTATGTTAGGCCAAAAATTTCCTCATAATTCTCTGAAGTTGCTGATTTGGCTCCCCAAGAACTCTGTCCACAAAAACCCTTACCTTAGGTATGCATTTATAATCATTCTGACAACTGGCATGGCTATACAAAATTTACAACATGAGGGGAGTCAATCTTCAAAGATACAAAAAAAATTTTCCCATCCTATAAAACTTCACATACAAGGATTGCTTTAAACTTATGTATCATGTTTGAAAAGAGGTGACTGATTCCTTAAATCTTCAAACTATGCAACTTTAAGAATTCCTGCCAGCCCTGGCTGGTGTGGCTCAGTGGACTGAGCACTGGCCTGCAAAACCTAAGGGTCGCTGGTTCGATGCCCAGGCAGGATGCATGCCTGGGTTGCAGCCAGGTCCCTAGCTGGGGTCCTGAAACAGACAACCACACATTGTTGTTGCTCTCCCTCCATTTTCCCCCCTCTTTTCCCCTCTCTCTAAAAATAAATAAATAAAACCTATTTTTAATTAAAAAAAAAAAAAAAAGAAAAAGAAATCCTGTCCTAAGAATCCTAATACCTCAGATTGGGGCATCTTTCCCTACTGGTTTATAACCTCCATGATGGCAGGAATGAAATTATATTCATGACTTTTAACATCACAGAATCCATTATAGTGCTCTGGATATAGAAGAAAACTAACATGTATGCTGTACTGAATAGAATTTTCATAAAAAAAGAAGCTTGACCTGTATGATATCCAGAGTAAAATAAAACATTCAGTCTTTCCCTTGCTAAATATGTTGGCATGCTCTTTATACTTAAGGAAATACACCAAGTTAGGTATTTCTAATTTTTAATTTTTTTTGGTAACCTGGAAACCTTACCTCTCTCATTAAACAGATGTATCTTATTTAGAATTATATTAGAACTTACCCTGCCTGCTAAAACTAGTCGCCTTTAATGTGCCTTTACATTTATTTTTAGGGAATTTTATAAAAACCTTTCTCTTGTTATCTCAACGTATGAGGAGTTTCATTCACCTACAATATTTTTAGAAATACATTTTTAATTTTATTCCTGTAAATACATTTTTATTAAAAAAATGTTTTAAGTTAAATTTGACAACAGCAATAGCTCTCTTACCCTGAAAGATTATAATATGCTCAATCAACTTTTACATTTTTATACAACCTACTTATTAAAGTCATAAATTTCTCTACTCTCACTTAAAAGAAACTGTATGTTTGAGGGACAGAGGGGAACAAAAAAGGGATAGATATAATACAACAACAATAAAATTAAATAAAAAAAAAAAGAAATTGTATATTTTATGACATTTAAATATACTTAAGGATGAGAAATCAGATTTTCACTTTAATTTATATTCCACAGATGGGGAGACTTGGTTCCTTCTTTCAGAGCTCAAAAGAAACAAGTCAAAGAATCAATTACACACTTAAAATAATTTCCTTTGTAATCAAAGGGGGAAAAGGGCAGGTCATGTTTACCTATAATCAATGATTCAAGTTATTTTTCAAAATAATACATAATAGCCAACACAGAAAATGCTATTTGAAATGGTATGTAAATGGGAATTTAGCAACATGCACTGAACCCCTGAAGCAGCTGTGTGACAGCGTGAGGCTGTCCCCAGGCCCGCACTCTTCTCTTACCGTCAGTGTGGCTGTGTTCTCATCGTCGGACCACTGCATGGATAAGAGGACAGAAAAAGAAATTAAATGCGAATTCTGTACTGGGTTTTCAAAAAGCAGTGCTCCATGCTAAAACAATACATAAACAGGTGACATCTTTTCCTGAACACAAAGTATATGTAAATAAAAGTATGATAAAAGTGAGATTTTCATGTAATTTCTCACTTTCATGAATATAGAAGTAAACTAAGATTTCAATGTCATAACTACTTCAGATATTATTGAAATGTGAATAGTCTATAGAGCAGAGTATTTCATTTTGAACCAACCTGTATTTCTTCTGCGTCATCATCACTGTCTGGCTGAGAATGTGTTGGAGGATCTTCCCTAAAAGAACATAAAGCAAAAATTAAGCAAGAAAAAGGTTGCAGTACTAAGTAGACATAATTTCAGGTGTACTGAGTATATAAAAAGCCTTCCAATTGGAGGGGAGTATTAGAAAAAGTCTACTTTTTGATACATAAAGTAATAAAAACCAATATGAATTAATAAGAGTACAATAAAGGTGGCAGAATACAAATTTTCTGCCTTTTTCTCAGAAATCACTTAGATCAAGGGAAAGAAAACTCAGTCTACCTCTGATGACACTAAGAATCCTCCAACTCTGAACCCAGTGAATGAGCAAGTGCTGCCAAGAGAAGGAAGGTTGAACAGGACGAAGGAAGACACCAGAGGAAGCATCTGAAGAGCTGTTTTGCACAGCTGATGGAATACCTCTGAGGGGCAAGAGCAGTTTGTCTATCCAGAGTAAAAGACTATGTGAGCTGGTGTCCAGAAATACCTGACTTTGGATTGGCAACAGTGAGAGGTATGGGAGAGAGTGAGAGAAAGAAACACTTAAACACACTCTCTTTATTGATTTTCTGGGGGGTGGGGGTGGGGGTAAAGGAGGGAGACACATCTCAGAGAAACGTCTCAGTAGTTGATTCTTGTATCCACAGGGGTTGAAACCACAACTCTAACCAACTGAGCTAGTAGCCAGGGCAGACACTCTCTCTTTGAAGGAGCTAGTGTTGGAGCCACCCAGCAGCCAGCCTTATTGCCTAGGGGAAGCAAGGACTGACCAAACTCAGAGAGATTAACAGTGCCCTGGCCCATCCTCAATATTCCGCAACTGGCCTAGGAAGAACTCACTCACATAACTGAAGCAAACAATAATCAGAATAACACCTAAACCAAGAAACTGTAAGAACAAGGGAAATGGGGCCTCTGGTTAACTATTGGCACTTATCTATCTTTATGTTCCATTGTGAAACTACACTAAAATGACAGGAAAGATCCCAAAGAAGAAAACTGCAGAAGGAAGATGGCAACAAAAGCTTGGAAAACAGAAAGCCAATGGGGATAGCCCACTGAGCAACAGCTAGAAGCTGGAGGCCTCTGGATGATGAGACTGAAGCTCTGGGCTACGAACAGGGTGCCTTATGTGAGGTCCATATGAAGGGCAGCCAGCCTCACCCAGTCTTCCTCAACTTGCATACCTCCTCCACCCCCATGCGTAGGCAGGCTTATTCTCTGGGAAACACTTGAACTGGAGAGGATCAGGGCTCAGGTCCATAAAAGCCTGGAGGTACATGGGAGTGAAAATGCTACCACAGGATGAGGAGCCACATGAAAGTCCTGAACAATAGCATCCTTGGTCTCCGACCTCCCACCCTGCTTCCAGAATGCCGACAGATGACAGGATTCTTCTCTGGGGAAGCAGAACCACCACAGATGAAAAGCCCCACAGGTGATGTCACAGGGAAATCTCTCATCTACACCTGCTGATTAGTCAACAAGCCCCACCCAGGTCCACAAAGTTTCCAAATGTGTGTGCGTGTCCCTCACTCTTAAATATAAAGAAATGCCTAAAATCATCAGAAAACTAAAAATGGGCTCCAAGAAAAAAAAGGTTCATGGAAGAAATAAGGGCAACAAAGGGACCAAATGAAAAGAAGGGACATGGGGGACTTACTGGGGAAGGAAGTGGTCAATATTTCCAATGGAGAGGTGGTAAAATAGGTGTATATACTTATCAAACCTCATCAAATTGTACATTCAAAATCTGTGCATTTCATTAAAAACGTACCTCATTTAAAGTATACCTATAATTTTCAAGAAGAAGAAATGAGAGTAGTTCTTGCTGCTTCCTTTTCCATCACCAAGTTCTGAAGGTACAAGCTCCATTCACTTTTCCTGCTCCAATGTCACCATCTCAGTTCAAGCCACTATCGGTTCTCACTTGGTCCAATGCTAGCCTCCTAACTGGTCTGCAAGTCTCACACAGTAACCAGTCATTGTTCACAAATCAAAATCGGCTGAAGTCACGCTCTTGCTCAGAGCCTTTCAATACCTTCCTAATGAACTCACAACAAATTCTAGGGTCTTTAAACTAGCCCCCCACCCCCACCCCATACACACACCTCAATCTGAACCCTAACCATCCCTCTCATTTCAACAACTGAGTCAGGCACCACGGCCCCTACCATGCTCCAACCATGTGACCCTTGCTTCCTAGTTTCTTGCATGTTTAGATCTTCCTTAACTCAGAGCCCTCCTTAATGCTGTTACCTCAGCCTGGAAGATTCTTCCCTTCCTCCTTCAACTATCTTCAACCCAAACTTCACACCGCAGAGGCTCATAATTTACTTCTTCGGAGTATTCTCTGACCCTTCCTGCAATCCTCAGCCCCCCTCCCACCCCCAGTAACTTCATATGTCAGTAGCCTCCCCATTTCCTTCACAGCATTATCACAATTTTTCACTTATATATTTACCGGTGCGTTTGCTTAATGTTCAGGCTGAGGTTAATGATGATGAGAGAAGTTAGTATTTCTTAAGAGCACACAATATACTGAACATTGAGCTAAACATTTTACACATTATCTCTTGTTATCCCTGCCATAACACTATGAGGTTGGTTCTGTGGTATCAGACAAGAAAATTAAGACACACAGAGCTATCAGTTTTACAAGACAAAAAGATTTCTTAAGATAGATGGTGGTGATGGCTGCACAGTATTTAAATGTATTTAAATGTACTTAATACCAATAAACTGTACACTTTAAAACAGTTAATAAGATAAATTTTACGTTTCTGTATTTTACCACAATAAAACAAAATTTTTAACAATAAGGGAAAAGTATTTCTAACCTACAATTCCCAAAAATAACAGTGATATAAGATACCAGCAAGATTAGCATTAGGCTACTTTACAAAGGATGTGATGGATGGGCACTAAGAGATGTGATTTCTAAGCAAAGACCTGAATGAACACATAGGAACATCATTAAACTCGATAATGCTTAAACTTCTTCAAGTCTGCACTAAAAAGACTAAGGCACAGTAACTTCTTCCTTTTACAAATAGAGGTACGACATGAACAGAGAAGGTGGAGGTGGGGCCACGGTTGAGTTAACTGTGGAAACAAAATGCTAAGGACTAAATGATAGACCCTAGTAGGGATTTCTGTTTGCAGTGAACATGAATTTTTTATCTTAAACACTGAAGAATCTCAAAGGGTCATAACATGCCTTCTCCTCCTCACCCCCAGCCCTCCCCACCTCCAGAAGGAATAGATATCGTCACATCCATTTTCTAAAAGCAAAGAGAAAGGAATTGCCCAATTCTGTATTGAGCAATTATTAGAGAAGGAAGTACTCAATTTTGAAAATCTTAGTAACTGAACATTGACAAAAAATACAAGATAAAAATCAGCACATAATTTCAGTTAGGAAAAAAAGGTGAAAGAAAGGTGCCAAAGCTAATATATTTATTTTACAAGGCAATAGCTGAGATTTAGTAAGAACAACATTCCTTTATAATAAAAAACGTTTTAATGTTTTCCTGATGTACTTTACCTTCCTGAAACCACCAGAGTTCCATCATCAAGTAAATACTCCTTCACATTCTGAGGAAGTGGAAGAATGACACTTAAAAAAAATCAAAAAAAGGCATCATTTTAAAAGACCAAACATAAGCAGAGAGAAAAAATTCCAAACTCAATTAATTTTTAATTCCTGCTCCCATTATTTGAATATGAAGCGGGAAATGCTAATGATGTACATTTGGTGGCAGCAGACTAGGAATAATAATTATATGAATACATATTGTTGTAAGCTAAATTAGGTTCATAAAATTACAATTATCTTTGTGGTAAAGAAACAAAAGTCAGCCAAATACAAAGAAGCAGGCTAAAATCACATTATGAAAGCAACCAACTCAGAAAAATTCTGAATACAATAATTACGTGCCTTTAGAAATTAGAGACCAGCAAACCATTGCAGCAACATAGGAAATGCAGCAAAAAGTCAGAAGCTGAATAACATCTGCCCACCTTTTAGGAGAAAGGGCAGAAGCTGACTTAAGATTCTGGAAGCCATTTTTTGGTTGGCCATGAGCACATACGCCTAAGACTCAACAGGCTGTGTGTGGATGTTTGGTGGTCTCACACTTAACTGGCCACCACGCAATGAAGCCCCTTAACTAGCTACGCTTTAGTTTTAATTCCACCTTCAACACTAAAATGACTGCACAAAAATTCACCAATTTTGATAACTTACTTTTTTTAATGCACAGATGTGACAGCTGTCTGTCACAATACAACTTAATACAATTGTTCCTAATGAAGTTAAAGACAACTAAGCACTACTAGAGCCATCGTACAGAAAACTCATAATGGACTTTTTGGCCAATCCATCGCTATATGTCAACTAATTACAAGTAAGCCTTCCCAGGCCTTTAACTATCAGGAAGCCAGCAAAATAACCTGTAAATATTGTGAATCTAAGGTTCTGGCAAATATTCCAATACTATTTAAAACAAAAATTTTTCTTTTACAGTTTAAACTATCACCATTCTAAACTAATTACACAATTTAAATTGGAACTACAAAGCTAATCTGTTTTATATATGCTAACTACCCTCAAAAATGGAAAATTTTTAGATGTTCAAGTTAGAAAAAAGATAAAAGTAGTTGGTTTGAATGATTTCATCCCTTCTATATTTAATCTAGTTCTTCCTGGGGTTAAAGATACTTACCTACTAAAACAATAATATTATCCCAACAGAATTAGAGATGACCTTTCCAAGAAAATATAAAGTTTATCTTCTTCTCAGGGGCTTAAGAATGAGAAACGTTGGCAGGGATACCAGCTCCTACGCACCTAGGGTGATTTTCTTGACCATGGTGAGAGCAGACAGAGATCTCTTTTATGTCAATAATGTCTCAGTCCTCAAATCAATTATTTCAGAGTCCATGTCATCTGTTTTTGAGCTATACTAACTCTCAACTCTGACCTGAATCTGGACTTTTCCTCCATGCTGTATTATCCCATGGTTAGATTCAAAATATCTATTAACTGTTTGATTCCATTCTGAAATCATTTGTATATTCTTCCTACTTGAGGGTCTACAACTGTTATAGACATTAGCTGATATCATGTTGGGTTCTAGTTCTCATGAGTCACTAAGTTCTACAGTCTCAGTTCTAAAGTCATCCTCATGACATTATCCTGAATTATGTAAGTTAAAGAGGATTCCATTAAGATTTCACTGTCTGGTTTAGTGTGAAATCTTTTAACCCAAATGGCAAAAAGACGAATTACATATGATCTCACTTAAAAAGGAAAATAGTGAACAAAACAAATAAATAAGCAAGCAAAATAGAACCAGAGGCATGGAAACAAAGAGCAGACTGAGAGTGACCAGAGGGGAGAGGGGAGGGGGAGAAAGAGGGAAAGAAAGGGAAGGGTTTAGTCAGGAAACTAGTATAAATGACTCATAGACAGTGACAAGGTGGGGACTGAACTGAGGGAGAGGAGATGGGGTGGGTGGGGCAGGGGAGCAATGGGTGGGGGATGGAGACTGGGACAAATGTAATACTGCAACAAAAAATTAAGAAAAAAAAAAATGTAAAATAAGCCCTGGCTGGTGTTGCTCAGTAGATTGAGCCCTGACCTGTGATCTGAAGGGTCACTGGTTCCATTCCCTGTCAGGATACATGCCTGGGTTGTGGGCCAGGTCCCCAGTTGGGGGCATGCAAGAAGAAACCACATTGGTGTTTCTCTCCCTCTCTTTCTCTCTCCCTTCCTCTCTCTCTAAAAATAAATAAACTTTTTAAAAAATACTAAAAAAAAAAAAAAAAAAAAAAAAATGCAAAGTGAAAAATCACAGTATAATATAGTAAGTGCTATACCAAGATAAACCAAGTACTACCAAAACTCAGAAGAGAAAACGATCATGATTGAAAGACTGAAGTCATAAATATGTCATTGCCAGGCACACTTTCCAAATAAGGCTATCAGAGGAGACCTTAAATCAGTCACTAAAATCCATTATGCAGGTGAGAATCCAATGAGGCTTAATTGGTAGATGTAAAAGAATTAACTGGCAGTACACCAGCAGGTTGACAGTTCTAGTTCTCTACACATAGGCATGTTACGCAATGAAATGTTAGCAAGAGAAGGGGCCTTGATAAGAATACTATAACTTTCATATTTGAGGAAAGAAACGGATTTAGTAAAATGGATGGCCCAAAGTCGTCTAATTTTTCTTAAGCCTGAATCAAAGTTCTAGAACTTCTCAAAAACGTATTTCTTTTCTTAAGATTTTATTTCATTATTTTTAGAAAGAGGGGAAGGGAGAGAGGCAGCGGGGGAGAGAAACATCAATGTATGGTTGCTTTTCACCTGCCTCCAGCCACTGATCTGACTGGAGACCTGGCTTTCAACCTGGTTATGTGCCCTGGCTGGGGAATTGAACCTTCGACCTTTGGGTTCACAGGCCGGCACCTCACCCACTGTGCTACCAGCCAGGGCTCAAAAATGTATTTCTATTCTTACCTGCATAATCATTTTTGAACCATAATTAATCAACATCAGATAATAATGCTGAGTCAAAAACCATAACAGCCCATTTCTCAGCATTAGAACTGACCATGGCAATGACAAAGCTAATACAATTGCACAGTACTGGCCTGCATTGAGAGGGATATCCTGTCATATATTTTAGGTCGAGTGATATTACCACAGAAGTAAAGAATGGGTTCAGAAAATCCCACCCTTTGGTTTATTTTTCACTCTCAGGATAAAATGAATGTTACACATTTTAAGTTAACTAAAATTATTTTGCTTCAATAGATCTGAATTTTAAAAACATAACAACATGCAGCATATTTGTTTACTATGTGCCAGAGACAGTGGCAAACATTTTAAATCCTTTATCTCATTTAATCCCCATGGCAATCTTATTATTGTCTCAATTTTCCAGATGGGATTTAGGAGAGATTAGGCACTTTGCTCAAGAGGCTGGTGGAACCAAAATTCAAAGCCAGACAGATGGCCCTGAATCCAGATTTTGATTCGTAACCATGACCCTTTACTGTTGAGGGCAAAGAAAAACTATACCAGAGGATACAAAAGAACCTCACAGAAATCAAATGTCAGTTTTAAGTGAACTCAATGTGAAAAGGTCTGACAGGTTCACAAACATACTTTATATTGTACCAACCCCAAATAAATAACTTTTGTCATCACCTCAGACCCAAAGTCTATTTCAATTATGCCAGGTAATGAAGGACTGGCATATCATGTAAGAAGACTACTTCTATTATAGGAGGTGATGTTCACTGCAGTTGTTGAAGCTCTTTTATTTTGGTGTTATTTTACTATCTTCAAATGCAAAATTTTTCCTCCTTTGAGCTGCTGTAACATCCATTATTACATCATAGCTAACAGGAAGTAGATTCCATGATTAAGAATGTTAAAGAATTGTTTTAAATAATCTCATGCTCTTTCAATCCCTCAGGATTTCAAAACTGCTTCCCTCCCTGGATTGCCCTTCTCTGCATTAAAAGAATGAAAAGAGAGGGTCAGTTAACACCTAAATAAGAGGCAATCTTGGAGTAAATTACAAAAAATTCTATCTATAGACTTGCAGTTCTTTACTCTATCCCTCTTAGTGAACAAAAGTCTACTTGTGCATCGTGTTCCAGATGTTATGATTGCTTTTGAACATTTGGGTTAGATATTGTCCTAGCTGGCTTGACTAGAATACCTGAATTTCCTGGGTGAGGAATGATACAGTTAATCCTATGCTTGCCCTGTAAAACGAGGATGGACTCCGTCCTTATAGACCAGAGAACCAGAAAACGAGTACCGTTCCACAACTTTTCCAGAAAGCGTCCTCTCGCGGTACCTGGCCATACCTAATAATACATAATTATACTTTGCTAACGCTTTCCATATACACCGCCACACTGGAGCTTCACAGTAGAACCTGCGGTGGGGTATGTAACATTGTTCTTATTTTACGAGATTGAAAGAAAGTAAGCTCCCCGGTAGGTAAGTGGCAAAGCCGGGACAACCCAGTTCTCCTGACGACCTCCCCTCTCTGGGAATACTAAACACAATGATGGTGAACTCCCAAGCCCAAACTGGCTAGAACCACTACTGAGCAGCCTCTCACCTTCTCTGAACCAGGATATACTCTAGCACACTTCCTGATCAACAAAAGAACTCACGGCAAATGTGGATCGACTTCATCAATCTCCCTCCCTGAAATACCACTACGGAGTCGAAATCTTGGCCCTGGCGCTCCCATCCAGTCGTTACAAGGCCTGCATTTATTTAATTTATTTTGATGGACCCAAACCATCGCCGTTCCCTTTCGCCATCGCTCCGGCATAGCTCCCCCAGTCTTACCTCTTGATAGTAAGGCTTCGGAACAGCGGGTACCATGCAGAGAACTGACAGTGCAGCACATGCTCCTTCTTCATCCTCCGTCGGCCGCAGTCCTCTCTCTCTCTCTCCCTCCAGCACCCTCCCTGGAACCCACCTCCCCAGTTCCGGAAGTGCCCGCCGAGCAATTTTGGCTAGCGGACTCTTCCGGTCCATGAAGCAAGGAGGACGTGGTGACAAGGGAGCAGGAATTGTGGGGCGTATTTTTAAGGTACACACACGTAGAGGGATCTCACAGACAGTTCGGGTCCTGGGAGTGGAATCCCGAAGGTGTTGAGAAGGGGACTTGAAGAACTACACGTCTCCGTTTTCTCTCCTGGACACGCACTGCCCCGGAAGGTAAACGTCTAAAGCCTGTGCCCCCGGCGGGGGTTCTACGGGTGCCGGGAGGAGGCAAGTCCGCAACCTCTTGTAACTGAGACGCGGCTGTGAGTCCATCCTTAGTGCCGGCGTTTCTGGGGAGTCGAACTTTGGATCTGTCGCTGTCTGCTTTCATACCCCTTCCCAAAGGAGTACCCTTTCCTTCACCCCACACCTTGGAGTAGGTAACCGGGCCCGGGCCAGTCACGTACACGACTTATTTGGGGAAGGGGGTCGGAGCACCGGAGTCTGCAGGCAGCCACGCGCCCTACACCGGTGTTGGCACCCAGCAGCCAGGGGGCGGCCGCCCGGAGGCCTGGAAAGGCGGGCCACGTTCTTGGGGAAACCTCGAGTATAGAAATCAGGAGACGGTTAAATATTAAGTGCAGTGGTTGAGGCATCTTCAAAGAGGAGGAGATTCGTCCTGCTTCTTATAAGAAGTAGAGAAAGAATCTCATCTGTACGATCCTAGGGAGTAAGTTTTAGAAAGTACAAGAAGAGGTACTTTTGGGAGAAGAGAGCCAAGAGGAGAGAGGTTTCTCTTTTCAGCATCAAGTTCATTTATACCAGCCCCGCAAAAGCAGCCGCCTGGAAAAGTCAGATTTTATCAGTATTAATTCCAAGCTGGAATCATGAGACTGGCAAAATCCTGCCTCGAGCTTGTAATATCATTCCCTTTTCCTCCTCCTCTTCTGTCCCTGTCACCCTGTCTTCTATTTCCCTTCTTTAATGACGTGTCAGGTGGCAATCATAAACAATATTAAGGAAATTCACTTGTTTCTTGAAACCAATTAAAGATAAATCACCACCAGCTGAGAAACACCTTTAAAACCCTTGGGTTTATCTCAGCCACCTATGCCTAAAGATGATGCACACTTTAGATGCCTCTTTTAAACAGAACAACTTACTGGTCCATCTGCACAGTTTTAAATTGGAAAGGTAAGAACCCAACTTCCGACCTCTTTAGTAGTGTATTCATTAGAATAATTACTAGGTTTTCTACCTACCTGTGGTTAGAAATTCTCCCTCCCAGGAATATACATTATTTCATGTTTTGTTTTTCTCAGAAATGTTAGTAAGTGGCTTAGTTGAAAGCATTGCTTTTAAAGATATATATTTCAAAGCAGAGGTAAATAGATTATAATGTTGCAGTGTTTGTTGAGGGAAGGGGTAGCGGTAGATTTATAAGTATTCCTGAGGTCCAGGACTATGCAGTCTTTTCTTTTTTGAGAGGGGGGAAAAGAAGCAATATTCTATAGACAGTAGGAGAACGATGCCAAACTAACAGTGACCCCATGTCAGATAGGGCAGTCACTCATGTATTTTGATTGTCCTAGGAATAAACAAATTATCACAAAGGAAATGTTAGCATTGATTGGGGTGAATTTGGGTAAGGTTTTTTTTCTCTTGAAAATAGGAATTAATAGATGTATTGGAGAAAGTAGAAACCCAAAACAGTCATTCTGGGAGGAGTAATACAATAATAGTCTAGGAAACTTGAGTGTGGAGCTTAAGTGACTTTAATATTATAGTTGGTTCATATAACTTGTTACACACTTAACTAGCATCAAATAAATTGACATTACAAACATGATCCAGTATTTTGAACGAATACAGCACAATTCACCTTAACAATTTTTTAGCCCTCATCTTTGTCTTCACTTAGCCATTAAGCGTTTATATTCATTAAGTTTCTTTTTTTAATTGAATTTAATTGTTGTTGTATTACATCCATCCCCTTTTTGCTCCCCTCTTTCCCCCTCCCCACCCACCCATTGCCCCCAAAGTCAACCCCACCTGTTGTCCATGCCCATAGTTCTCATTAAGTTTCTTAAATAAAACTTTTACAACAATGGAAGTAGTTGCTTTTTCTCATGCATACCCAAAAAATATCTGTAGCCTAATGATTGGGTGTTATTGTGCAGTTACAGGTTAAATAAAAACATTTTCCTCTCAGTCTAATCCTAGATATTTCCAACTATTTGTTGGTTTTCTCTGTTTGGAAATCTTGCCAACATCTCAAACTCAGGAGGCCAGATCTGAACAGTGCATCAGCTCTGTCTCCTGATGTCCCAATGTCCTTTAAGATCATCTTCTTGAAGTTAGCTTTGGAAACCCCTTCCCCAGAAACTGTTTCAGGAAAAGTAATAAAGTCTTATCTGGAAGTAATTAAATCTTTTTTGCCACTTCTAACACCCTATGCCAAACGATTGCCTGTGCTATTACAAGAGGTTCTTTGCTGAAACCGATTAAATTTCCCAAGGGTAATTAACAGTCAATTCACTCTTGCTCAACCAGAATAGGAACTCAATGCAGTGATTATAAATCACAAAGTAGCATAAGTAAATTCTTAATTCCCTCTCTGCCTACCCAACCCCTACACCTGCCAAAAAAAAAAAAACAACAAAAACCTTTCAGTGCCTTTCCATCATTCACAAATTAAGTATAGGAAGTCTTTATTATCTAAGAATAATTGTCAGCAATGAAAAGTTCACTTAAAATGAATCCATACCAAAATCTTCCCATAAATGGTACAAAAAAGGGGACTGATAAAAATATTAGCTTAAAAAAAACTAAATTTTAGCCCTGGCTGGTGGCACAGTGGATAAGGCACCAGCCTGCGAACCTAAAGGTTGCTGGTTCGATTCCCAGCCAGGGCAGATAACCAGGTTGCAAGCCAGGGCCATACCTGGAGGCAGGTGAAAGGCGACCATACATTGATGTCTCTCCCTCTCGGCCTCTCCCTACACCTCTCTAAAAATAATAAAATCTTTTTTAAGAAAAACTAAATTTTAAAAGTTTTATAATTATAACCAAAATTACTAAATAGAACAATAGTAATTGATTCTCTCTTCATTATAAATAGAGTGGCTTTTTAAGTATTCTGAAATAATACAGAATGGCATCTTAGACATGTCCAAGTATTTGATGTTTGACTTTAACACACAGTCATAAAGTTCTATTTGCAAACACTGTTCTTTTCCCACTTAATTTTTTCAGAGTGCCTTGCTGCTTTTTCTACCCAGTAATCAAACTGTTCCAGTTGCCTGGCCTTTATTGGTCAATCAGATATTTTGCTTACAATTTGAGCTCCTACATCTTTTATCTGGTTGAGAATAGGTGGTATTTATAATACTGAACCTTCATCTGGGAGATTCTAGCCAATGTATAATTTCATGTTGTCATTTTTGCTTCCTTTTGCAACCTCAGCAAACTGCACATTGAGATACGGGTATGGGAATAATTAGAATAAAAATAATGAGAAGCTGAGTACAAACTCCACAGCCTGGCTTTTGAGATTTTCAGTTTAACTTCTTGAATCTTTAACTCCCACTTAACTTTAATCCAGCTATTATTACTACAACTAAAATATCCAAGTCTGTTAAAAAATAATAATAATCACCTCCTTCAGTAGAGGATTGGAAGAGTTACTCCAAGAGGAGCTTACATAGTAACAAGAGTTTATGGCATGCAAGGTAGAGTTTGACAAAAAAATTCTGAGATGTTCTAAGTTAAAATTAAAGCTTACAGAGACTGATAAAAATCAACAAAACAGCCTGTTAATAACTGTGAAACAGCCCTGACAAGACTGCTTACGTTCCTGTATCTGTTGGAATTTAGGATTAATTTCTAGGTGGCTATTATACCCATCATCCAGAAGCCACCCACACCGTAGAACCACAAAAGCCTCCACTTATTTACATATGAATTTCCCTTCTGCTTCTCACAGCCAGTCCACTGGAGTCTACATGTCCTTGCTGACTCTGCTGCCCACCCTGGAACTAGGCCCTCTTGCCTCCCGCCATCCTCTTTATATCTGATGTATTGGTGGATCCTTTCAGAATAGCTTACATCTTTTTCCCTGACCTGATCTATGAAAATGCTTTCAAAACTCTTGGGGAAGGTAGACATACCGTCTTTCCTACCTAGCTACATGCTCCAGGGGGTTTAGATTCCATACCCCAAAACCAGTCTTTTTTTTTTTTTTTTTTTTTGATAAACCCTTTCTTTTAAAAAGACTGGGTTGTGGAAGTTAAAATTTTTTAGCAGGTGATTGGGTGCTTTATTTGCCTGCAAATTTGTGGGAAGGGGAAGGCAGCCAAATCCAGCCTTTGGAGATGTACTTGCAAATATGTTGGTTGGTTGGTTGGTTGATGGGTTGTTTTAGAGTTTTTGTTTGTTTGTTTGTAGGGTTGGGAAAGGAAAGCTTGCAAACCACCAGGCTTGCCAAACTCTCCTGTAACTTCTCAACCCTTCCTCATGTAGTGTCTCTTCTTTGTTCCTGATGATTCCATCTACTTGGAATACTTTGCCTGCCTTCTTACTCTGTAAATCTCATGTTAATATTAAACTGCTTTTTAATGGTGGCATTTAAAAATTCTACAGTTTTCCCTGCCTCCCTAATGGATGTGATTTGTCCTTCATGTAAAGCACCAGTGTAGTACATTATCTCTATCACAGACATTTGCCCCTGTGATTATTTGCTAAACTATAAGATTCCCCAAGGGTAGGAAGTAGTCGATTTGCACTTAGTATATACTCAAACATTTCAACTGTCCATGCTGTCAAAATAGAGACTCCACTGCACAGACATTCTAAATCTTGTGATGTTTCCCTCACTACAGTTTCTGTGCTCTGGAAAAATCATACATTTGACATACCACAGACTTCACTGTTCAAACAGTTAAAATGGCTTATGTGAATTAAAACAGTAGAGCATTCAACATTACGTACATGGGTATTTTAAGTATAACACACATTGTACATGACCTTAAATTCTGGCTAATGAAGTAGATAAGATTCAAATTCAACTTTACTTTTAAATCTTGACGTAGCATTGAGTCAGCTTATGAAAGCTGCTGGATTACAGCAATGGAGACAGGAGTGTGAAGCATGGAATGAAACCTCATCTGTCCCTGCAGCATGTTACTTGTAGTGACTGGCCCCCAAATGGCATGATTTAGAATGATGCTAAAAATAATACCCTTTTTCTGTTCTTTAATGTTTTTGAGATTCTTTTGTATTCCTGAATATTTGGGGAATCACTATAGAATATAGTCTTTCTTTTTTAAAATTTCTTCTATCACCATTTCAAAATTCACTTTTTTTTTTAAGTAGCTATTTTTTTTTAAAGATTTTATTTCATTATTTTTAGAGAGAGGGGAAGGGAGAGAGGCAGAGAGGGAGAGATACATCAATGTATGGTTGCGTTTCACCTGCCTCCAGCCACAGACCTGACTGGAGACCTGGTTTGCAACCTGGTAATGTGCCCTGGCTGGGGAATCAAACCTGCAACCTTTGGGTTCGCAGGCCGGCGCCTTATCCACTGTGCTACCAGTCGGGGCCAAAATTCACTTCTGAAATCACTCTTCTATCACATTTTTTATTATTCACATTGTCAATAGATTACTACAGAATACTGTTTTCCCATTGAGGCAGATTGCTTTAAAGTAATTACCTTAAAGAAGCCCAGCCCTTTGATTCTAAATGATAGCTTTTCTGGGTACAGCAATCTTGGCTGCAGATCTCTGCTTTTCATCACTTGGAATATTTCTTGACGATCCCTTCTAGCCTGCAAAGTTTCTTGTGAGAAATTAGCTGACAGTCCTATGGGAACTACTTTGTAAGAAATTATCTGCTTTACTCTTGCTGCTTTTAAGATTCTCTCTTTAAGCCCTGGCTGGTGGCACAGTAGATAAGGTGCTGGCCTGTGAACCCAAAGGTTTTAGGTTCGATTCCCCAGGCAGGGCACATAACTAAGTTGCAAACCAGGTCTCCAGCCTGGTCTGTAGCTGGAGGCAGGTGAAAGGCAACTATACATTGATGTCTCTCTCCCTCTCTAAAAATAATAAATAAAATCTTTTAAAAATTAGTTCCAAAAAAAAGATTCTCTCTTTATCTTTGACCTTCGTCATTTTAATTATGATGTTTCTTGGCATGGGGCTCTTTTCATCCATCTTGTTTGGGACTCTCTGCTTCCTGAACTTATATGTCTATTTCCTTCACCAAATTAGGGAAGTTTTCTTTCATTATATTTTCAACTAGATACCCAATTTTTCTTTTCTCTTTCTGTCATCCCTATGATGTGAATGTTGGACCACTTGAAATTGTCTCAGAGGCTACGTTTTTGGATTCTTTTTTCTTACTGTTCTCGTTTGTTGTTTTTTTGCTTCCTATGTTCCAAATATTGACTTGATTTTTGGCTTCATCTAGTCTACTGTTGTTTCCCTGTAGATTATTCTTTATTTAAATTAGCATATCCTTCATTTCTGTTGTGGTTCTAAGTTCATTAAGTATCCTTATAACCAGTGTTTTGAACTCTACATCTGAAAGATTGCTCATCTCCATTTTACTTAGCTCTTTTTCTTGAGTTTGATCTGTTCTTTCATTAGGGCCATGTTTGTCTTCTTATTTTGGCCTCCTGTGTTTATTTCTATATATTAGGTAGAGCTGCTTTGACTCCATGTCTTGATAGTGTGGCCTAATGTTGTAGGTATCTTGTAGGGTCCAGTGGCACAGCCTCCCCTATCATCCAAGCTGGGTACTTGGGATGCACCCTTCATATGAACTGAGTACACTCTCCTTTTGTAGTTGAGCCTGGTTGCTGGTGGCAGGTCAATGGGAGGGATTTACCCAGGCCAGTCAGCTGCAAGGACTGGCTATGACCACTGACCAGCGCCCTCCACTCTCCATGGAGGGTCAGCTGTGCAGGGTTAGGGTGGTGGTGCTCCAGTGTGGTCTGTAGCTGCCCATTTGGTGCACTGGCCCTGGGGCTTCCTGGGTGGTGCAGGCCAAGGTCAGCCCCCACCTTTGTTTTGCCTGGGCCACCCTGCTTAAGCTATGGAGCAATCCGAGATGCTACTACTTGTGCTGGGTTTAGAGATTCCCAGGTGATGCCAAGCTGTGAATCCAGCTGGTTCCTGCTGGTGCTATGCCTGGGGCCACTTAACAAGAGGTAGAGGTTTAGGAAGTTGTGAAGCATGAACCAAGACCAGCCATTCATATGGAAAAGTTCCTGTTAATAGGTGTAAATTGGGTGGGATGGAGCTCAGGGGATCACTAGTGGGGAGCAAACTGTTGGCCAGGTTAATGAAGTCTCAGGTACGGCACCCTGCTGGCTCTTTTGTTCTACCTGCCTTTCTGTCTGGAAGAAAGTTGTCCCCCAGCTCTTGCCTTGATGCCAACCACTTCAGTTTCTCCCTGTACACCACTGGTGCCTTTCGAACTGTTCCTCCAGTGTTGGAGTTCATAGTGAGTCTGAGTAAGTCCATGTTTGGGTTCGTTAAGAGGAACTGCTTGGAATTCCAAGTTTCTTCCAGCAACTCAATCCCTACTGATTTTGCAACCAGAAGTTATGGGCACTTATCTTCTTGGCACTGGTACCCTGGGCTGGCACCTGTTACAGAACTGAGATTCTTTGCTCCAGAGATATCCCTCCAAAATTTTTATCCACTACATGTATATGTGGGACCAGCCCATTCTGTATCCCCTCTCCTCCTTCCAGTCTGGATGGATGTGGTTTCTCTAATTCTGTAGTTGTCAGGCTTCCATTCAACTCAATTTCTGCCAATTCTGATAGTTGTGTAATTTAGTTCTCATTTTGATATGGTTGTGTGAGGAGGGGAGCCATGATTACCTAAGCCAGGTTTTTTTTTTGTTTTTTTTTTTTTGTAATATTTTATTTATTTTTAGAGAGAGGGAAAGGGAAAGAGGCAAAGAGGGAGAGACATCAGTGTATGGTTGCCTTTCACCTACCTCCAGCTGCATATCTGGCTGGAGACCTGGCTTGCAACCTCATTATGTGCCCTGGCTGGGGAATCGAACCTCGACCTTTGGGTTCACAGGCCGGCGCCTTATCCACTGTGCCACCAGCCAGGGCTAAGCCACTATCTTGACTAGAAGTCCCAGAATAGTTATTTGGGGTCAGAGTGTTACATTTTTAAAGCAAAAAAAAAAAAAAAAAAAAAAAAAAAAAAGAAACCTAATCCAAGCGCTGCGTACTCCTCTGGTAAATGTGCTTGTTTGTTTGCCTGAAAGTTATTTTCTCTTAATTGGTAGAATTAAAAGGGGAGGAAATTTCCCTTCTCTGACCTTAATAGAAGGGAATGGAAATCTTGCAGATAAAAATCTAGGTAGATACAGTTCTTTTACCTGGGAGTGGGGCATCCAAGTAGACAAATAGCCAACCTTTGGTTAGTTTTCATCTTTGTCATTATTCTACTTTAACTATAATAATGTAAACTATCTGTCTAATGTAAACAAATGCTAGTTAATAGCTTAACTAGTAAATTATTACCTGGGGTACTTCCAAAGAAATAGTTGCCTATTTTCTTATGCCGTATGCATATAGTCAATATGGTAAATGTTTATCTCTAAATATCTAACTATCCATGTAGCTTCTTTTTTTTTTTAAGATTTTATTTCATTATTTTTAGAAAGAGGGGAAGGGAGAGAGGCAGAGAGGGAGCGAGACATCAATATATGGTTGCGTTTCACCTGCCTCCAGCCACAGACCTGACTGGAGACCTGGTTGGCAACCTGGTTATGTGCCCTGGCTGGGGAATCGAACCTGCGACCTTTGGGTTCGCAGGCCGGCTCCTTATCCACTGTGCTACCAGCCAGGGCAGCTTCTTTATTATTTTCAAGACTATTTTCAAGTCATTTAAAGAGGACTTTCCTTATCACTCTGTATAAGTTAGCAATACCCCCACCTCATCTTCTTTACTCTCCTTTTCCTCCTTAATCTTTCTCTATAAAACTTAAGTCACCTGACATAAGTTGTATATATTGTGCCTCATTTTTTCTCCCTTTCTCCCCACCAGAAAGTAAACTACATGGAAGGACTTTTGTTGTGCATCACTGTATTGCTAACACTAAAGACGTGCTCTCACTTGCAGTGGCTCTGCACTTGCAAGCTGCTTCAGCCACGTGACCGCAGGTACTCACCTGCTACTTGGTTTTTATGAATATTATTTTGTGCATTCTTCTTCACAGGTTAATGAGTGTGAAGGTGTATAAACATATCCCGTCATCCTCATTAAGTGGTTTTAATTTAGCATAAAGTCATCTTTTCTTACCTAAGGCCTCAAATTTTGCTTTTTTGCTGAAGTCCTTATTGGAAGTTTAATTTCTAGGTTTACCCAGTGTGCAAGCAACAATGTTGATAACCTTTTAATACAATAGAAGTACATTTAATTTTACAACAGAAAGACATGTTGTGCATCGGGCAAAATATATACCCAAAAGACAGTGAAGTGGTTTCCTGGTGTCACCAGCCTCTGAATCCAAAGCACAACCCCCTGACTGGTCTCCCAGCTTTGTCAGTCTTCGGACCCAGCATCACCTTCAGCAACCCTACTATCCTAAACATTTGCCTTTTGGAGAGTTTAAGAATGCAAAGTTAATGGTTGTTAATTGAGATAGAATTCATACACTATAGGAAAATCATAATCCTTAAACTATAAAATTCAATGTTTTTTAGTACATACACTATTTAATTCCAAAAAATTTCCATCAAAAATAAATATCAGGATGGAACTAGAAAGTATTATGCTTAGTGAAATAAGCCAGTCAGTGAAGGACAAATACTATATGATCTCACCCATTACAGGACAGTAATGAACAAAACTAAGAACAAGCAAAACAGAACCAGATATATGAATACAGTGAGTAGGCCTTCAGTGGGCAGGAGGCAGGGGGAAGGGTTTGGGGGGAGGGGGAAGGAAGAGGCAAGGAAGGGGAACAGTTTAGACAAGAACCTAGTATGGAGGAACCATGGACATGGACAATAGGTGGGACTGACTTTGGTGGGGAATGGGTGGGTGGGAAAGAGGACAGAGGGAAGCAAAAAGGGGATGGATGTAATACAATAACAATACAATTAAAAAAAAGAAATATCATACCAATAAGTAGTCACTTCCTATTCCCTTCTTCCCCTACTCCCTTGGCAACCACAAGTGGCCTTCTGTATCTATGGCTTTGCCTACTCTGGATATTTCATGTAAATGGAATCAGACAGTATCCAGCCTTTTGTGTCTGGCTTCTTTTACTCAGCCATAAATGTTTTCAGGGTTCACCTATGTTGTAGCATGTGTCAGAACTGTATTCCTTTTTATGGCTGAATAATATTCCATTGTACAGAATACCACATTTTATTTCCCTGTTCATCAATTGATAAGTCATTTAGGTTCTTTCCACTTTGGGTTATTAGGAATAATAGTTCCATGAACATTTCTGCACAACTTTTGATATGAGCATGTTTCATTTCTCTTGGTTAGGAGTGAAATTACTGGGTCTTATGGGAACTCTGGTTAAACTTTTGAGGAAGTATTAGGCTGTTTTTTAAAGTGCCTGCACCACTTTACATTCCTACCAGCATTGCATGTATGAGGGTACCAAATTCTCCATGTCCTTATTAAGTTATTATTATCTGTCTTTTATTATAATAATGTAGTGGAGGTGAAGTGATATTTCATTGTGGTTTTCATGTGCTCATCGGCCATTTGTAGATCTATGGAGAAATGTCTATTCAGATCCTTTGCCTATTTTTTAAAAGATTTTATTTATTTTGAAAGAGAGGGGCAGGGAAGGAGAAGGAGAGGGAGAGAAACATTGAACCTGGCCTAAAATCCAGGCATATACCCTGACTGGGAATCAGAATTGAACCTGGGACCTTTCAATTTGCAGGCTGGTGCTCAGTCCACTGAGCCACACCAGCCAGGGCTGCCTATTTTCAACTACCTAGTCTTGTAATTATTGTTATGAGTTTTTTTTACGTATTTCAGATACAGGTCTCCTATCAGATTGCAAACTTCTTTCATTCTGTAGGTTTTTAAAACTATCTTGATGGTATCTTTCAAAGAGCAGAAGTTTTAAATTTTAATGAAGACCCAATTTGTCTTGTCTTTGCTTGCTTTGTGCTTTAAGTATCATATTTAAGAGACCACTGCCTAATCCAAGATCATGAAGGTTTACATTTATGTTTTCTTCTAAGAGTTTTAAGAAGAAATTTAAAATGTGTAGTTGTATGAACAAAATTACATTTATCCTAAAATATTTACAGCTATAAATATTTGAGAGTAGAGGTTTTAGTGTCAGTATTGTATTTAAGTTTTCATACTTTTAGCTAAATAAATAATAAACATTTACTTTTTATGAAAATTCAAAATAAAATAAGTTGAGGGTTTTATAGGTTGATCTTAGATTTAGATCTTTGATCCATTTTGAGTTAATTTTTATATACAGTATAGATATTCATTTTCATTCTTAGGTGTATCTAGTTCCAGAGCCATTTGTTTTAAAGATTATTTTTCTCCCCACTGAATTACCTTCGTACTCTTCTTGTTGATGATCGAAAGACCATAAACCTGTGGGTTTAATTTTGGACTCCCCATCAGTGTGAGTCATTTAACTTTGTGCCAAGATAGTTTTAAAATTGAGTGTAACTTAGTGAAATATTTCAAGACAAATAGATGAGGAACTGTTCTTCAGAACAAGTGTAAGCAGGCCCACACTAACATAGTTCTTAGAACAGAATGGTTCTGTAGACTTACCAACCAGATTCATTTTGTTCCTTCATTTTTTTCAGCAGTGATTTTAGGGAATTTTTATAGCAACATAACTGTGAGCAATGTTGAAAGCTGGACAATGTGGAGAAAAATTTAGTAACTAGGAGATAGTTTTGAAAATCATTTCATCCTAAGTAGGAATAGTGATGGTAGATGTGACACTTCTAAGAAATGTTAAGAGGTAGAATTTTAAGGACTTGTAATGCATAAGTTACGCTTGGTAAAGAAGAATAAGGAATTGGAGGCATGTATATCTCTAGCTTGGGAATGATGGGTAGATGTAGTTAAGGGAGTAGACTGTGACAGGCAGAGACAAGATATTACCATCTGTTCTTTCAAGAGAAGAGAACAGGGTATGAGAAGGTTGATTGTTTCTGTTTTGTTGGTTGTGGCTTTAGGATGGGGGCAGTTTGCTGTCTGAGGTAAAAATTGAAGGTGTGGTGGATAGTTTAATGATCACTTTAAGTCCCAGAAGAAACATAGAGCAATTTTTTACTCTAAGACAGCAAGAGAGGTGATGATTCTTGGTGGTCTAGATTTTCCCTGGAGCTAAAGTTGGGAGGTGTGGTAGGTTAGGGAACTATGGAACTGAAGAGTAGTGAAGGGTTGGAATAGCCACTGAGAAATGTAGATTTAAAGAACAAAAAAACAAAAACAAAAAATCCCAGAAACTAGGAATGACAAAGACATGACAGAGAGGATCAATTCAGAAAGTCAAACAGCTAAATATTAGTTTCTGAAAGAATAGTGAAAAGGAGGGGTGGATTATTGGTCAAATAATTCATGAAAAGTTCCTAATCATGAAACAAAGTCTGATGTTTCCAGATTGAAAGTACCCAATACAGTAACATCAACTTGAAGACACAAATAACTAAAAGTTTGCAGAGGAAGAAAGCAGGTCACAAACAAAAAAAATCAAGAATCAGAATGGCTTCAGATTTTACAACAGTAACATCAGAAGCAAGACAACTGGGCATCACCTTGCAATTTCTGATAGAAGATTATTTTCATCATATAATTCTCTATGCAGATAGATTAGCAATCAACTTTGAGGTACATTCAGGGTTCAAAAATGAGGGAATTTAGCAAGCCAGAGGAAATAGAAAAAATGGAACAAGACTACTCTTTTCATCACAGATCTTATAGTACTAGTTAACTGCAACTTTTACATGTTAAAACTTTAAAGTGAATGGCCACATTCACTTTAATGTGAATGTATTGAATGCCACTGCTCTGTACATTTTAAAATTATTAACAGGGGCCCTGGCTGGGTAGTTATGTTGGTTAGTCTTGTCCTGATAAGCCAAGGTTGCAGGTTTGATCCTTGGTTAGGACGCATACAACAGTTAACCAGTATATTCATCAGTAAGTGGAATAATAAATTGCTGTTTGTCTCTCTTCCCCTCTCTATAAATATCAATAAATAAAAATTTTAAAATTAACATGGTATATCCAGTCACCACAAGTTAAAAAAATAATTAAATGGAAGCTAGAAATAGCTCGTACAACTCTTAATGTTTCGTTATAAAGCATTGATAAAGGATCATATTTGAGGGGTGGCTTGGGGAGTAGTGTAAACTCTGTCCTGTCCCCTTGGAAAGCCTGTTAAAGTCGGAGTTAGAAAATCTAAGAACATTATGTACGGTGTCCTAGAACATATGCAGTAGGAACTTGGCTACCATGGACTGGACCTAACTGGGATGGCTTTAAGTTCTTCCCTGGATGTTTCCGGGGACTTTGTGTTTACTTTCCCATCTATGGCAGTTCTCCGAAATCCTCATATGGGAAAAGCAGCTTTGATGACAGATTAGTTGTTCACTATTTAAGTACTCTGACCAGTGGCCTATGAACAAATGTTTAATTCAGAGAAGTAAATGTAGCCTAAACATATCTCTTTCTCTTGCAGTGTGAACTTCTTGCCGAAGGACTGGAAAGACTGATTTAAAAATGGAAAACCAGGAACCAGCGGGCTCTTCTCAAAAAACCACACAGTTTATTATTTCAAATGAGGTATAAATTGTTTTTCATTTCCCTTTCCCCTCCCCACATAAAACTAAATTTCAAAGAAATATGTAGGCTATTTGGTGTTTCAAATTATTGTTTTTAACTCTAAAAGACAGTTTTTAAAGATTGTTCCTTCTCTCTTTTTAGGAATTGGGGACCTGGTGAACTTGTGTGGGAGTAGTGTAGCCGCCTTTATTATGTATCAGTGAAATTGAGACTATTTGAAAAGTGGACTTTGGCTGATGATACAAAAATTGTCATTTTTTACTAAAAGTTTCCCTGGGTAGAAGAATAAATCAAATGTGAGTGTTTAGGGCTTAGACATTTCATATTTGGGTATCACATCTTAATTAGCTGTTTAAGGTCTCATATGTATAAGAACAATAAAAACCTAACTTTTGGGTTGTAGTCTAAATTCTAGGACAAATGTATGTCTTGTATGTTATTCAGTTTAGCTTTTAAAAAATCTCTTCCTGTAGGGACCATTGCAATGCATAAGTTTTGAATCCTTCATCTTGGAACTCTGATCTTGACACCTTTCTCCAATTCTTTTTTGATTAAAAAAATCTGGAGCAAAAAGGGGATGGATGTAATTCAACAACAATAAAATTAAAAAAGAAAAAAAAAAAATCTCTTCATGTGGTCCAGTGAGCCCTGGGTTCTACTGCAGCCACAAAGTGCCATTCCAGGCTAGGCCAGGCTGAGTGGTGCTCGGAGCCCAACAGGCCCGAGGAGGCCGTAGTTAGGCCCAGGGAGGAGCTTGGTTGCTCTGAGCAGAGGCAGAGGTGGCTCTGTAAATGGGTGGGGGTTGGGGGTGGGTCACCCGGTGGCCCAGGATGCGGACCCCAGATCCACACCATGGCTGGCCCAGGGCACCACACTGCAGGTGTGAGGAACTGTGACTGATGAAAATTAAAGGCCATGGATGAAGATGGTTTGAATTACAACCACAAGAGCCAAACTCATTTTGATTATCAGTTTTTCAGAACACTTCCCATACATTTCCTATCTGATCATCACAGCAATCCTATGTAGAGCTGATGCTGCATATATGGATGATGACCAAATTGTTGTCCAAGTATTAGAAACCATTTTTGTTTCAGATGTTGTTGCTTCGAACATGTATAACTTTGTTCCTGATGACCCAAATTCAGTTATAATCCAAGATCATATTGGGGATATTGTTACAGAAGATGTTTAGTACCCAGACAGGGAAGAAACAGATACATCTGAAATGGTCATCACTCCTGAGCAAGTGCTGGACTCGGGTGTAACTGAAGAGGTTTCTAGAGAACATTACACAGCCCCAAGTATTTAAACTTCTGATATTACTTCAGCATCGATTTCTGTATCAGAATATATATTGACGAATGAATCTATACATGTGTCTGAAGCTGGCCACACTGAACATGTAGTTCATGACAGTATAGTAGGGGCAGAAATCATCATTGATCCTCTGACAACAGATGTATTGATAGTTACAGAAGAAGTATTGGTAGCAGAGTGTGCCTCTGAAGTAGTCACAGATGCCAGTGGGATCCCTGTGGACCCGCAAGATGATGGCAAGAGCAACTGTAAGGACTACCCTCTGATCTCCTTGGATCATGCTGGTAAAGTAGGACACAGCAGTTCCTCTGGAATGATTCTGGATGCAGGGTCAGAAATCGACCCTTGTGAAGCAGATGGCATGTACCCTGAAGTCATCAAGGTGTACATTTTTAAAGCTGACCCTGGAAAGGATGACTTGGGTGGCACTGTAGACATTGTAGAGAGTGACCTTAAGAATGATCATGGAGTTGAACATGTGCCAAGGGAAAAGATGGTTTATATGACTCTTAATAACTCTGAGTAACAAGATCAAGATCTAAATGTTGCTGAAATTGCTGGTTTATATGAAAATGATTGTAGGAGAAGACCATGCTGCAGCAGCAGCCACCACATCTGAATAGCAAATTAATGATGTGAAATCAAAGCGTTCATGCCAACAGTGTGGGTAGCAGCTTACAATAGTAATTCGAATGGAACTGAAAACCAGAATGGCACTGCAAATGCCCTCTTGCACACAGATGAGTCGCTGGGCTTGACCTGATTCAAGGCAGACAGCAATAATAATTGGCCCTTAAGGACATCCCTTGACTGTCCATCCTTTTATAATTTATGGGGAAAAGTTTATGGGGAAAAGAAGCTTTTTGAAAAGCCATATGAAAAACCATCCAGAAACCTTGCCAAGAAGTAGTACCAATGTACTGACTGATTACACTACCAACAAGAAAGGTAAGTTTACACAACCGCCTGGAGAGCCACAAGCCGACCAGCAAGACAGAGAAGGCCATCGAAAGGGATGAACCTGGGAAGGATTTCCCTCATTTTGGGACTTTTATATACTCACAAAATGGTGAATAAAGGAAAAGGAGGCAACAAAATGCAGTCCACAGCAAGAACTTTCCTCATTGTTTGTGTGGTAAAGGTTTCATCCCCATCAGAACTCGAAAAGCACATGCAAATCCATACTGGGAAAAGCTGTACTAGTGCCAGTACAGCAGATACATGTCTGCAGACTCATTCAAATGGAAAATGCACGTGAAAACCAAGCATAGTTCAAGAGCTGCCATTCAAGTGTGAATTGGTCTTTGGACTTTCTCAGATACCAAAGAGGTGCAGCAACATGCTCTTTTTCACCAAGAAAGCAGAACATATCATTGTTTCCATTGCAACAAGAGTTCAAACTCAAGAGATTTGAAACAACACAATTTCAGTTCACATGAAGGGTTACCCCCATAAATTGTGACATGTGTGATGAAGACTCATAGGTCTGTAGAATTCAAGAAACAGGTGGCTGCCCCCAAGGGACAAAAACTGTACCAGTGTAGACATAGTGACTTTAAGATTGCAGATCCATTTCTTCTACGTTGCCATATTCTCTCAGTTCACACAGAAGATCTTCCATTTAGATGTAAGGGATGAAGAAAAGGATTAGATGACAAACTGAGCTTAAAAAGCAGATGAAGACACACAGTGATAGGAAAGGGTGAGTACTATAACAGCATATGCCTCAGGCTTTAAAATTGCATCGTATTTCCATTCACACAAAACATGACCCTCCCTCACTGTTGTGAGTACTGCAAGAAAGTGTTCCAAACTTTCAGAAAAAAATCAGCACTAATGCAGCATCATAAAAAGGTGAGTCTGCCCTAATAATACTTCTACAGATGTGGAGATACTGGCCTTGAAGCAGAAAATTCATGTTCAGTCAGTCTTGTTCATATACAATAGTGTGTATTGACTTAAGCTGTGTACAAATAGAATATTCCTTCTAGTTGACTTTTGTTTTTACATTTTGTTCAATAGTATGCTTTCAATTCTATTCAATTTGTTTAATCAATGGGGAAAAGCCACAAGCAAGTTGCTTTTAATGACGTAATCCTTGCCTCTGTGCTGAAATTTTCAGTCTTGCTAGTTTTATATTTAAATATTTACCTTAATTACCATGATGGTACTCTTTTTAAGACACTTAAACCTAAGGTAACTTTACATTGAGTCAACATGGTTACTTCCAGAGTAACCATTCCCCGCTCCCCCAATAAATAATATTGTCAGAGACATCTACTAACATAAATGGAAGATTCAATAGTCAAGTCTAATTATGCTAACACGGAAGTTACTTACTTGTCTTGCTTATTAATCTTTTCAGAACACATGACAATGAAAGTTTCCATTTGAGCTTTTGTATCCCTGGTGTCTCTGAATAAAGAATAGCAACTGAGTTTGTTTATTTTGTTTTCTTTAGCAGATAAAATATATTTTTGGTGGGCTTTCTTTGAAGTATTTATATCTTCTGTCAGCACAGCAAGCTTTTAGAAAACCTTACTGAAAATTTTTGCATGATCCTGTTGCATTTTGATTATTCTGCCTGTGCTGCTTTGTCTTGGAGGGGCTGTGTGCTGCAAATGAGACTTTCTGAGGACTGCATTTTGGAATCTCCTAGAGTAGCAAGGGCTGCTCAGCAGGAGGTGAGCAGTAGACAAATGAGAGCAAAGCCTCCTCTTTCTGCACAGCCACTCCCTATCACTCACCTTACCGCCAGAGCTTCCCTACTGTCCCATCAGCAGCGCTAGATTTCTCAAAGGAGCACAAACCCTGCTGTGAACGGCGCATGTGGGGGATCTAGGTTTCCTGCTCTTTATGAGCATCTAGATAGATACCTGATGATCTGAGGCAGAGCTTAGGTAGGGATGCTAACACTTGGCAGCAGCTGCAAGTATAGATCATCATTAGCAGAGAGGTTTGACTGCACGGAGACTATAATAAATCAGCTACTTGAAGACTCATTATCAAAATCCTATCAGATCCCTGGCTGGTGGCACAGTAGATAGGTGCCAGCCTGAGAACCCAAAGGTCGCTGGTTTGATTCCCCAGCCAGGGCACATTACCAGGTTGCAAGCCAGGTCTCCAGCCAGGTCTATAGCTGGAGGCAGGTGAAAGGCAACCATACATTGATGCTCTGCTCCCTTTCTTCCTCCCTCTCTGCCCTTCTCTCTGAAAATAATGAATACAATCATTTTTAACAAACAAAACAAAACCCCCTTCTAGTCTCCCTCCCCACCCCACCCCAAAGAGTTTTCAACTGTCATTTCTTTTCACCTCTCAGTACTACCTTCAAAACTCCAAATGAAGCAGAACTACCCTTCAGGAAAACAACTTTTAATACTCTCAACTGAAAACTTGAATAAGAATTATTGTTGAAAGGGAAACATAATTGGGAGGGCCATATAAAGAAAATGTGGGAGGAAAAAAACTAAGTAAAAACAACTCTGTTTGAAATTTCCCAATTTATCTATTGTCTCATCTCCTTTTAGTTAATGGCAGAAGGAAAATGGGTCAAGTTGGAAAAAACAACTTACATGGATCCTACTGGTAAAACAAGGTAAACTATATTTTTTCTTTTGTAAAATACTTGGTTATTGGGGGTTCTCAAATTCTGTAGTGTTTGACGTAAACTTTGATATTTTCCTAACTATAAACTCTATCTTAAAGAATCTAATTTACCTGTTTTTCCATTGTTAGAATATTTGCATCACTTATAATCTGAGTAAAATTATTTTGTAAATTTGTTACAATAACTAGTCAAGAGTATCTTTTTAACACCATTCTCTCCATGTAGATTAGTGTGAACCTAAAACATTTTTGACAAACCTAATTTAAACTGATTAAGCAGCAAAATGATGAACTATAGAAGTTCCTTCCTTCTTATCATACCAATTCTAAGTACGTTTCCTCTAATCTCTATATTACAGAAAACATTGGAGGTAAAAGTTCCATTCTTACACCTTGCTCATGGAAATTTAAACTGAAAAAAAAAGTATAAAGCATATCACAATATGTATCGATTACTATGCAGATATGGGGTTGGGGGACTGGGGAGCTGTCTGGGGCCAGGTCACCGTGGGGTATGAGACTGTCCTAAGAAAACTATTTGAAATCAGATTTATGTCTGAAAAAATGTTCATAAAAATGTTAAAAGACAAAAACAAATTGAAAGCAACCTAAACATTCTAAAAATAGGGAAATGTTATAGTGTATTTATTTGATAAAAATCTGTGCAGCCATCTACAAAGTATTTTATGAAGACAACAATATGAGAAAAATTAGTAAGTTGATAACAAAATAGGAAATTGCATATATACTTTTTAAATTCTGCTAAATAATGTGTAAGAAAAAACAGAAGGAAAACAAAGAATATTAATGGCAGCTGTATGATTAACCATTTTTTTCTTTTTCAGATTTTCTGTTTAGTAATTTTTTAATACTTTAAGTATCAGCCCTGGCTGTTGGCACAGTGGTTAAGGCGCCGGCCTGCGAACCCAAAGGTCGCAGGTTCGATTCCCCAGCCAGGGCACATAACCAGGTTGCAAATCAGGTCTCCAGTCAGGTCTGTGGCTGGAGGCAGGTGAAACGCAACCATACATTGATGTTTCTCTCCCTCTCCACCTCCCTCCCTTCCCCTCTCTCTAAAAATAAATAGTCTTTAAAAAAAAAAAAAAAACAAAAATACTTTAAGTATCAAAAATATATTAAAACAGATTAAGCATTTACTTAGTGAAGTATAAAAAGTAATAAACAATGGGAAAGTAACATTGTAACCAAATTTAGTATGTAGAGAGTATATGATATAAATTCGTTAATATTAAAATGCCATTTAAGTGATCAAATAAGAATACAGAGTTTCTTTGTGAGGAAATACATCTGTCATCACTGTGGAAGTACATGGACTTGCCATTAATTTAAACAACTTTTTATTATTTCAAACTAGCAAAAATATTAATAGGGCCCAAAGTGTGAGAGCTGTGGGAAACATTAAGATGTCCATAGCACTAAGTTAAAATCCGAAAGAAAGCCAAGCAGACTATGACCCAGCAACACAGTGGAATAATATATTACCTATTATCTAAAGTGAGGTCGATGTATAAAACTAAATATGAATTAGGGGATTCAGAAATGTGGTGAGGCCACATAGGGAGCTCAATGTGCTCAAATGTACTTATATTTGTGAAACTACAGACAGATTAGAACGAAGCTTACAGTGATTTACAGTGATATCATTTGGTTCTTTCCCTTATAAAGTTATTTACGTTTACAGCACAAAATAAAACCCTTAACACTAGTCTGAGGAGGATGTGTTGATGCTCCCCAGCTCATCTCTTTACTTCACGCTCTCTCCCTTCCAGCATTCTAATTTGGATGAGCATCAGAATTATTCAGGGATTATTTTTCAAAATACTCATTAGGTTTTACCTTTGGAGAATCTGCTTCAGTAGTCCAGGAGTGGGCTCTAAAGCCTACCAAACTGCCATACTTACTATCGTGTTCACCTCCAGTCCTCCTTGCAACCTCCAAAGAGGTCTTCAGTGAAGCACTGACATTTCATCCAGAATGCCAAGCTTGGGAGGATGAGATTCTGTGCTTTACAGTAGGCTATGATTTATAAGTTTATAAAATGTTTCATCTATTACCTGATATAAAAGCATGTGCATAAAGATAAATAAAATAGCAGCTAGAGAATCCTTTGCTTCATTGTCTCATTCATGGAAGAGGTTACGGAATTAACTTTAGAAGTGTAAAAGTACGCTGGCATTATGCTCCTTTTTTGACTCTGGCCCTTCCAGTCTCTTGTGTTTGGTTGACTAGAGGGGAGAAAGCAAAACAGCTTTCCTGTAACAAACACTAAATATGGCATAACTTGAACTAGACTCAGACTTCTAAAGTTACAAAAGGCTTGTGAAATAACATACTCTTCATTCCCTAGTTTTACAAATGAGAGAACAGTCTTGAGAAGGCTGCATCTTTGGGGTTGGTTAGCTAGAAGTAAGTGGAAACTAAGATTTTCTGACCAAGCTAATGTACATCTTTCAGAGTCTCATGGGGCATTCTTATTCTAGTGTTTCCTATAAATGCATTTATATTTTATTGCCTGTAACTCTGGCTCATTACTGCTTATTTAAATTACCTTAAACACTATAATGATGCTCTTCTTTTTGTTTTCCTTATTCCTAGTGTATTTGGGATGGGACCTTCAGTGCTTTTCCCAGCACTGTCTTCGTCAGTCTTTAGGACTAACTTTATGAGGCAGCAGAGAGAGCCACACCAAAAGGTGTTTTGTCTCTTGCAATGCATATTGACCTATCAAAATTGCTTGTTGGTTGGCTTCTTGCTACTAACAGGAATATTGGGCAGCTGTGAGTTTTCATAGTAATCTGTTTGATTTTCAGAGGTTCATTTTGACAGATTTGCCCTGTAGAATTTGAATTTGATACTGAAAGATCTACAATTTATAGAAGCTTTATTTTTAATAGATTAAATATCTGAAATTTTTTAATAGAAATGTGGCATGGACAACCAGGTAAAAAGTATGAGTTCCTTCAAGTAGTACATCTTATATTCACTGCTACTGCATGGAGACAGATATTAATGCCTTTCTTATGCTACTAAGATATCTTCTCTTAGATCCAAAATATTTCCTTCTTTACTCCTGTCTCTTAAAACTGCTTTTTGTTCTATTTAAGGAATGAGAGTAAAGGGGGAATTTCCCTCGGGTGCCCTTCCCCCTACAAAGAACATGAGTGTTTCAATAACTGGATTTTCAGTACAATGTCCTCCTGAAACAAATAGCTAATCAGGGAGAAAGCCATAAATAGGAGCCAGGTACCTGCTGTTTTCCCCTTAGAAAAGATGTCACACAAGCAGAGTAGAGCACTCTCCTAAATTTAAGAATTCTTCAGTCAATAAATAGAAAGGTCCTACTTTCTTAAATTGTGTATTTCAGGTCAGATTTTAAAATCTAAATTATGTAAATGTCTAACTCACTAGTTTTCATTAGGCAGAGTATCCTTTTTTCATTAGGGGTTCATTGCACATAAACTGCTTAACAGCTTCAAAAGCTGTAGTTATTTGCGGTGCTGTTCCCCTATAGATCTTTGATCCAAACTGAAGTATTTCAAGTAATTAATCAGAAAGGCAGCTCAGGTGACAGCACACGGAGGGCTAAATGCTGGGTGGCAGGTGTTCTTTAGTACTTTGCAGAAGCTGTAAGGACAATTGGGTTTTTGTTTAAATACATATGTTTATTGTGTATGTGTGTGTGTGGTGTGTGTGTGTGTGTGTGTGTTTTAGTATTGATTTTGGAGAGAGAAAAACATCAGTTTGTTGTTCCACTTATTTATGCATTTGCATTCATTGGTTGCTTCTTGTATTTGTCCTGACCAGGGATTGAACCCTCAATCTTGGTGTTGCATGTTGGAATGACACTCTAACCAATAGAGCTACCCAGCCAGGGCTTATTGCTGTGATCTTGTTGACCATTACCGTTAGTACATTTGCATGCTTTGCATCTGTAGCATTCTGGATGTACGCATAAAATCTAAAAACATTCTCCTCTTCAGCACTAATAATTTTTTCTTCTCTGACTGAATAGAACTTGGGAAACTGTGAAACGTACAACGAGGAAAGGACAGTCGGCTGATGGTAATGAGTGCAAACCTTTTAAAATTCTTCCTAAGAGAAGCTACTGCGCCTTGTAGTAGGCTAGGGCAGGAGGGTTTTTGTTTTGTTTTGTTTTGTTTTGTTTTGTTTTGTTTTGTTTTTACTGTAACCAAAATCTCAGGGCATTGTTATCTCAAACAATGATACTTTATCTTTAAATCTAGTATTTGTTTTTGCAATGCTGTAAAACTAAATTAAGCTTTCATTATAAATAACTTCTGGCTCCTGTTACCTAAGCTTCAAACAGTGTTTTTGAGAGGAAGATATATTAATATTTATAGCCAGGCACAAATCAGTAGAACTTGAAGCCACATACTGTATCTAGATATGTTATGACTTACAGAAATCCTTGGTATTCTGTTCAGAGGATCTAGGTGAGAGCCTTTGGTTTGGAAAACTTAACTTGCTCCAATTCATGTTCTCAACCATGTGGTCTGTGCATTGATGAGGAAGCGGAATTCACTCAGTTCACTTTCATTTTCAGGCATGACTGCTTGGACTGCACAGGTCCCAGAAAAAATCCTGAAACTTACCTCTGGTCTGGGGGAAGTTGGGGAATACATCTTTCCTGTTTTCCCCTTTTATTTTTTCATTCTGCTTGCTTTTTTTCTTTTTCTTTTTCTTTTTTTAACTGGAAACAGACAATAGCTGCACAATGCTGTTTTCCCTGCTGGGAGAGGGTTGGAGGCAGGGAGAGTGGTACTTACCCCTCCTGGGAAGTTTGTGTTTTCTAGAACCCAGCCAGGGTTTGTTTTTGTTTATGGACAACTAACTATAAACAATGTGATTTTTTTCTTTAATTACATTTTTAAGTGAGAATAATAATCTCCAAGTTAACTTTCAACTTTTAACTTCCTGTTGCTAATAGCAACTATAAGGTAGACTTCAAATGCAGCATTTCTTAAAATAAAAGGTTTTAGATTGCTATAGAGACTGCTCGTGTGATTGACATTTCATTAGAGAACTCTTTCTTTTATTTCCTGTGACAGGGGTGACAATTATCCCAGTGCTGCAAAGAACTCTTCATTATGAATGTATCGTTTTAGTGAAACAGTTCCGGCCACCCATGGAAGGCTACTGCCTAGAATTCCCCGCAGGTGAGTCACGACGCAGGAAACTGCAGCTTGGGACTTGTTGGACTGAGCCAGGGCCTAAGTACTGCAGAGTGTAGACATTTAACACCTTTGTGGACATCCAGGGGCTTTTTAAATTCAACAAAACCATTTCTGTAGTGAAGTACCTCCAGCCATGGAAGCAATGGAAGGAATGGTGTCACAGCTCGCCTTTCCAAGCCTCCTGCCCTCTTTCCTACATTCCTTTAGCCTTTTTGAATAATTGCTTTCCCCTAATTTGTTAATTTATTTCACCATCTATCAGCAGTCTGCTTCTGACAAGAAATTTACAGTAATAACCAGGCCAGACTCCAAAAACTATGAATGGAAACGGTATCTTGACCTTCACATATGTATATTGGCCAAGGAAATTGCTTTAATTTCCACTAAAACATTTTTTTCAGTTACATAGTAAGGTAAGCTATAACTTAAGCAGTGTATTATTATAGGACTTAATTGGGTTGTCCCATCAGAAGAGATTAGATCCATTTATCATTAATGGTTTAAGTTTTATATTTTTACACACCATCCTATACTGTAATGTATACTTAACTTTGTTTTTCTTATTTACTTGCCATTTCACTGAAGAAATTAATAACTTTAAAAATAACAGAATAGACTATATTTCACCTTTCTTTTTGCAATCTTTTTTCCTTTCAGGAAAGTGACTCAGAGTTGCTACTGTCCTCCTCCCACTTGGCCTCTCTCTACTTATTCCTCTCAGTGATGGTTACCTAGAGTCCATCAACCTGCAGCTCTGTCCTTTCTGTTCTTCTCCCTCAGAGGTGATCTTCATCTCAGCACTTCACTACAGGCACTCAATATTGTTCTGTGAGGGAGAAGGCAACATAGGTAACACTGTCTCCATCTTACAGAAGAGGAAACAAAAAAAGAAAGTCTTCTGTGCTGTCCTCACATACTAGGTCCAAAACCTGGACCACTCAGCCAACACCACTTGTCCTCACAGAGGGATATTGCCTGTGCTATATACTGTAATGTATAATTAACAACTTTGGTGTTGACTTGTGAATGCAACTTAGGTCTAAGTAAGAGAAGGTGAGAGCTATCAGAACCAGCTGAGTCTGCCTAGGGTTTCATTCTTTTGCCCTTTTTTTTTTCTGTTAAGACCACATTTCACAATCTGGATTCTTCTCACATAGCCCAGCAGCAGCTATGGTAGGAGCGGTTCAAAGAAAAGTGGCTTTTCCTCTCCCACCTCACAAATGACTTGGACTTCCAGGTCTCATAGATGAAAACGAAAGCCCAGAAGCAGCTGCTCTGCGAGAGCTGGAAGAAGAAACCGGCTATAAAGGTGATGTTGCCGAATGCTCTCCAGGTTTGTATTATTTCCCAGGTGTGCACTTGTGGACCAACTTTTGAAAATTACTCAAGCAGATTCTTCTATGTATTAAAGGATTAATTCTTTAGATGTTCTTTATGGTCAGAATTCAGGTGGCTTTTATTTTGCCTAATTCACTGAAGAGATCATAGTTAGGTCTGGGCACTATCTGCACCTGAACTTCCTCTCCCTCCAAATGAGAGCAAGTTTAACCAGGAGGGACCTGAAGTTGGAGAATTAGGAAATTGTGTTGCTTTCTGGAGTTTCCCACATTCTAAGCTTTATTGCACACGCCATCCATGAGCCATGATCCTCTCTAGAAGATATTTTTATTAATGTGGTGAAACTCCTCAGACTTAACAAACTACTCAGGAACTGTTGGGAAAATGAGTACGGTTTATATGCTCTATAGTCCTGCAGCTTGTGCTAAGTGATTAGAGAAAACTAGTTTTCCTGCATTAGTTCTTTGTTAAAGGAATTAATCAGCCTCGTTTTCTTCCAAAGACATTTAAGTCATGAAACATGACCTCTGGCTGGTGTCTGTAAAGATAACCTGTTGCTTCTCTCCATAGCTGTCTGTATGGATCCAGGTTTGTCAAACTGTAGCACACACATCGTGACAGTAACTATTAATGGAGATGAGGCTGACAATGTAAGACCTACACCAAAGCCGGGTGAGTGAACTGTTGTTGGCTTTGTTTAAGATAGATGAATTGCATTAAAACATCTTTTAACTTCTGGTTACTAGTCTGATTTTTGATTGGTCAAAAGAATAATGGTCTTTCATAGATGCTTCATTAGTACTTTTGGCTATTTTCGTAATCTTGTGCATCTTAGCATTTTTCTTTTACCACATTGACTTTTTAATGGTTTCTTCATATGAAATGTTAAATTACACATTTCTTTTCTGTAAGGAGTTTATTCTCAGTAATATTAGCTATAGGGCCAAATTGTAAACAGTGAAATCCTCAAAATCACTAATTTCTGTCTTCATATTTAAAAGAATGGCATAGTAATTGTTACAAGACAGTAGCTTCTTAATTCTTCTTTAGTTTCATATTTAGAAGAGATTTTAGGAAATTCTTTGCTCTGTATTTGTTAGCAAGTTTGGAATTAAACATTTTAATGCCCCTGTCAGTTCCATATCCTCACCCACGCCCTTAAAAGAGGTGCTGAAGCGTACACAAGTCGTGTGCGAGAGTGGTGGTCTTCTATTCCTCAGCACCTAGTTGTTCCTAAATGTTCACGTATTCCATTGTAGCTCATTTAAAATTTTTTTTCTTTTAACGTTTCTTTAATGGCTGGGGGTAGGGGGAAGACATTGATTGGTTACCTTCTATACCTGCCACAGCTGGGGACTGAACTTGCAACCCAGGCATGTGCCCTGACCAGGGATTAAACCAGCGACCTTTCCCTTTCTGGGACAATGCCTAACCAACTGAGCCACACTGCCAGGGAATTAAATGCTTCCTTTTTAAAAAACTAGCAAATATATATACCACATGCTGTGGAAGAGTTTGGTAGTTGCTGAGTTAAACGTAGAATACAGTATGATCTGGCAATTACAGCCCTAGGTATATACTCAGTTACACTCTTCCAAATTGAAAGCAGGGGCTCCAATAAACACCGTGTACACCAGTGTTCATACAGTGTTACTCACAGTACCCAAAAGGCAAGAACAACCCAAGTGTCCATTAAAAGGTGACGAGATAACAAAATGTGGTGTATTCATACAATGGAATCACATTCAGCCTCTGAAGTTGACGGGCAACTATCCCCACCTTTCCTTTTGTCCAGGGATCACTATTCTCAGATTTGGCCCGGCAGGGAGGGCAGGAGCAGCAGCCTACCATTGCAACAGGAGCATGCTTACGTGCCCCCATCCCCCAGGCTCGAGGGAACCACCGCCACCGCAGCAGGCACTGAGCAGGAAAGACTGCATACTGCTCCTCTGTCTGTCCCTGACTCACTTTTCAGCTTCCTCTCAGTCTCACTCCTCTGGCTCCCAGGTCAAATGGGAAGTATGTGGGGTGGTTCTTCCAAACACCTCATATAGCCTTTTTGATATGTCTCACACAAAATTCTTCCAGTATTTACCATTCCAGGCCTAACTAAAATGTTCTCCTTCTGTTCTTTTTCAGACGATGGAGGTATGTTATTCATCAACCAGTGGCTGACCATGTACATGGCTTAATGTGGTGGGAATGGCTACAGGCGTTGTGTGTTGTTCTGATAGGCTCTCCTCCTCGTTAGCCCTGTTTTCACTTGCAGTTTGTTTGTTTAGAATTTCTGGAAGTAATTTCCTTACCGAAGAATGACCTGATGAAGAGACTGGAAGGTAAGCATTCTTGAAATTATTGCACAACTTTCTCTAGTTTTCCCTTTCCCAACCACAGCCAAGAGGAACTAAATACAATTGCTTCTTTAAATTCTTCCTTCTTAAGAGGCAAATACCTAGAAACTATTATTAAAACTGCAGTTGACCAACAATAATTTTACTTTCTGGGTGGCATAGTTTGGAAATGTGAGCAAAACATTCCATGTCAGTGAAAGCTTTCAGCGGGGGCCTTTTTCTCTTATAGAACAGTCAGGATCATATTTCTGCTAATTAGCCCAAACTAGACTATATCTTAACTATTTAACCCATGGAAATGCACAGATATAAATAGATAACACTTCACTGAGTTTCAAATCGCTAGTATAGTTCTTTGTGCAGGGTGTAAGTTAAAGGGAAACTGAACAATATTCCTTTTAAGTGCAATGTGCTGATATGATGAACCATACTAACTAGCAGTGTGACCCTTCGGAAATTACTGGTCATGTAGTTACATTGTGTGATTCTTGGCCAGCCCACCTTACGGATTTTGTTTTTTAAAAAGTCAGGTTAATGTGGACAGATGTCCTTTATGAGAACTAAGTTAAGATTGTACTGAAGACTTGACAGGCCTTTCACTAAGTTGGATAGGTGCCTATTTACTCATCCATTTTTATTTCAAATACTTAAAGCGTTGTTTGACCCAAGGCTCCCTTCAGTACTAGTGGCTTACAATCCTATTTCTAAATGTCTATGTTGTTTGTTTGAAAGTAAAGTGGATCTTTAAAAAACTGCTGTGATTTCAGATCCCAGGAAGTTTTCATTCCTACTTTTTCCTACTCTGGTGTTTTAAAAACTAGACCTAAGGTAAAAAACATACCCATATTCAAAGTTAAATTAGAAATACACTGAAAAGACTCAATAATTTATTGAATTTTCTTTACTGCTCACCCAAGGATATTTTTTATAGTTTAGAGAGATTGATGTTTCTCTCCTCCCTCCCTTTCTATCAGTTGCCTGCCATGGGCCCCAACCAGGGATCAAACCTGCAACCTAGGCATGTGTCCTGAGCAGGGGTTGAACCTGCAACCTTCTGATGTACGGGATGGTACTCCAACCAACTGAACCATCTGGCCAGGGCTCAATAATTTATTAAGTATTTATTCAAAGAAAGCTGTGGCCATCAATTATAGGTTAGATTTAACTTTGAGTCAGACAGATCTGACTGGCTTGGCCAGTTTGGAGGCTTGGCCTCCATAATATTCCATAATATTCTCCAATCTGGTTGGCCAGATTGGAGGCTTGGCCAACCACCTATTAGTTATGACTCTGAACCAAGTTTCACGGCCAGTTTCTCATCTAACTGAGCAGGAACAACAGATAGCCCCTACATTGGAGGCGGCGTGAGTAAAAGCAAACGGGATAATGTTGGCACACAATGCTTACATATTACATGCTCTAGCTTTTTATTATTTTTCTATATTAGAAATTTATTTTTTTAATTCCTTCCTTCTCCCTTCTACCTCACTTACCTTCCCTTCTGGCCTTAGAAGAGGGGGAATAGAGAGCAAAAAAGGGAAGAAGGAAGGTAGAAAGGGTTATATAGAGGAGAGGAGCAAAAGAGCCAGTTTTCCTAGCTTTACTAGAATTGAAATATAAACAACTTATTTAACAAACCACATTTGGGAAGTAGGAAGGAGTTTTGAGCTCAATTTACTACAAGGAAGGCACCTGCAGGCAGAGTAGGACATACCCTGCCTTTGATGATTAAAATGTCTCAGCTTGTTCTAAACAAGTGGCTAAGAAAACAAGAGACTGATTTGAAGGCTGATAACCTCTGAGTGAAAGAGAAGTTCTCATTAAAGCCCTTTTTAATATGATTCCAAGATCTCATTCTTGATAGAATTCTAATCTGATCATGCAGTTTGTTTGCATTTACAAAATACATATCTCCTAGCAGAGGGGATATCCCTCAATAACCTACTGAGTGATCATCACTATATAGTTTCATAATAACAAAGTGCAATAGTGAGCTATAAATGAACAAGTGGATCTATAAAGTTTTATAATGTTAACACATAAAATCATCTATGTGCTCTTTATTCTTAAATTTTTTGTTGTTCTTGTCTCAAGCTGTAAATGTAACTCTGCTTTTTAAAATATCCTTTATATTCTCCTACTACAGTAAGATTTTTTTTTTTAATTTTATTGTTGTTGTATTACATCCATCCCCTTCTTGCTCCCCTCTGTCCCCCCACCCACCCACCCATTCCCCCCAAAGTCAATCCCACCTGTTGTCCATGTCCATGGTTCCTTTATACTAGGTTCTTGTCTAAGCTGCTCCCCTTCCTTGCCTCTACCTCTCCCTCCCCCCTACCCCGTTCCCCTGACCACTGAAGGCCTATTCCTTGTATTCATATACTTGGTTCTGTTTTGCTTGTTGTTAGTTTTGTTCATTATTGTCCCGTAATGGGTGAGATCATATGATATTTGTCCTTCACTGACTGGCTTATTTCACTAAGCATAATATTCTCCAGTTCCATCCATGTTGTTGCAAAGGGTACAAGTTCCT